>JAOBAT010113746.1:0-26639 GCA_026413305.1 Hydrozoanthus tunicans
TGTTATATAATTGGGGGGGGGGGGGCTTCTATACGGGGGGACTTATAAGCAGAATAAAAAAAATGTTTTGGAACGACAAGATAAGACGTATTTGAGAAACAAAGTAAAGCTAACATACCATTACATTTCTAGTTACATTTATAATGCATTAATTGAAATCTGCGTGCATTGCAAACTACTGTATTTAGCTTAATGTTTGCTCTGTTACGTATACTCCAAAACATTGGAGTTTTACAGTTGTGTTGGAAATGAACAGTTGAACAGAACTCATCTAGCGTTGTTATATATGCATGTTTCTTTCTTTGGTATCATAATTGTTCTAAACTCCGCAGCCACTTGTTCATGATTGTTACGTTCGATTAAAAACTTTGATGTTCAAAAAGAGTCGCAAAAGGAACACGCTTATACAGTAGATGGGCTTTTAAACGGGGGCGCTTATATCTGGAATAAAATATTCGTTGGCAAATGGATCGGCTTATATTCGGAGGGGCTTAAAACCGAGGGGGGGGGGAGGAGAGCTTTAAAGTCAGATTTTACGGTATTGTTATCACATGCCACGAGCCAACTTACACACAGAACAAAAACATCAATGGAATGTTTTTAACAAAATAATTTGTTTTCCTGAGGAAAGGCAACTGTAATTTATCATAGAAAATAATCAACTCAGTAACTGGAAATTATTGTAACAATACGCTAAGTTGCGGCCGTATCGCACAACCTTCATCTGGCAGCTGCAAAGTTGTCACGTGACACAATTGGATCACGTGACAATCGGCAGGAGACACCTTCGAATGAAACAGCCTATGCTGCAGCCTAACTTTCCTGTTGAGTGAAGGACTCTCTATCTGTTCCCACACTGCCTCTTGGACCCCAAGGCAAAGCCACTGTTCCTCTCTGTCGAAGATCACAACGTCTTCCATGTCAACATCGTCCTCTGCAACTAGCAGAGCCACATGTAATGCCATAAACCGTGTTACCTACCTTTTCCTTCGGCTGCTTGTCTTTAACCCGTACTAAAATTTGCCTTAAAGTTTCATGCGGCTTAAAGACGTGGATATGCCGAAAAACCTGATCGCGCAATTTAATTATTTGATCGGATACACCCGTGAAATACGGGATAGTTACGCGAACTCTCGTTATTCTTCTTCCCTTTGATGACTACATGTTCTCCTGTTGGGGTTTTTCCTTTCTTTTAGCCTTTACGAAGCTCCCAGTCCGGATAGCCAGACGCATGTAAAGCTTTCTTGGTGTATTTTATTTCTACCTACTCACTTCCCCTGGTTCATGATCACTTAATTACGATAGACTTGGCGCGATGTCCAAGGGTGTGTATAACCCCAAGGTTATGACTAAGGAGATATTGAGAATTGAACTTGAAATTACTGATCGGTGTCGGTTGGTTTACGATATACTGCCGTCAACATCATCCTTGACAGACACGAGACAATCCCAAAACGGCAGAAAGTTGTTGATATGTTCACACGTGAGTTTGATTTGGGGTTGAGGTCGTTGATTTTTTGGAGAACCCGATCTGTCTCAACTCTTTTCAAGAACTACAATGTAGATACAACTCGGCAGCTGCCTGATTAAGGTCGTGCGTTACGGCCGCAACGTAGCGAACTGTTACAACAATTTCCCGTAAGCGAGTTAATTATTTTCTATGATCGTTTCTTACTCGATGAATTACAACATTTACTCCCATGACAATTGTAATATGTTCGCAAACTCCTTGTTAATCAAAGGTAGTTGAGTGGCAACATAGTGTCCGCCTTGTCATTCTATGTATATTAAGTGCGAGATTTACTACATTCAGGTAGCGAGCTGAAGACGTATAAAGTTGCGATCGTTGGTGAGCCAGCGACTGGCAAGTCGTGTCTGATAAACGCGCTCAAAAGCTCTTCACCAGATGCCAGGAAACGGTCCTCGGTTTATAAACGAACCGTCGTTGGAAAAGTCCACAGTTATACTTTTCCTGGACTTTGCAATTTGTACCTAGTGGACATATCTGGTAGTTGTGAGCTGAGCGATGCTGCCATAAGGGACCTCTACCTTCACCATCTTGACTGTGTTGTGTTTGTCTTCGCCATTGATGAACCAGAAAACTTAAAGAAACTTCAACACTGGAATGCAACTTTTGAGAAAGTTTTTAAAGGCGACGTCAAATCAGTTTACAAAGTTGTCCTAGGTACCAAAATGGATCTGATGAGTCTTCTGCCAACAAAAGCGGTTTTAGACCTTCAAGAAGAGGCGAGTTCGTTCGCGTCTGGTATAAGTGCAGCTTTTGATTTAACGTCATCTTTTGAAGGAAACACTGTACGCGAAACCTTCGAGAAGATCGGCCAGGCTTTGGCACAGCGAAGACCGACGCTGGTTCTTGAGCCAAAGAAAGATTATGAAGGAGCTAAAAGTGAAGATGATAAAGTTATCATTCTAAGCGATGAGCTAAGGTCAGCAGCGTCAGAAATTGTGTTTCCTGACCCAGTCTTAGTACAGCATAGCGAGGGCAAAGTGTCAAGTATTTTTATGAGCAACGTGGAACAAGGGGTGGTGCTAAGAGTAGAGAAGGATACCTCCGAAGATGAACAGTTGGTATGGAAACTAGCTACGGAAAAGTAAGTAATTTCATACTCTAGAGACATAATCCCTGTTTACACGAGCTAATTTTCCTTGACAAGTTTGCCTTGACATGGAAAAATTGCACGTGTAGATAGAGAAAAGTGGACAGTTTTCACTTTCAAGGAAAAACTGGCATTATAAGGAAAAATTGTCAAGTCTGAAATTTGCTCGTGTAGACGAACAACGAGAAAAATGTTAAAAGGATATGATGCCCAGACACAACTGAAAACGTCGTCTACACAAACAAGGAAATGTTGTCAATGAAAAATTGTAAAGGAAAACTTGTTGATCATTTCCACAAACATTAAAAATAGAAAATATATAAATAAACAGTTATCTCCTTCCTACTGCCTTTCTGACGTTTTATTCCTTATGCCAATGTTGCTAAATATCCCACCTCCCACCCTTTGGTGCCTCGCTCTCTCTACTCTTTTTACCCGGGTCCCCGCCCCCATTGCTTTCTTGAAATTTACAAAAGCTTCATAGAGTGTTGTTACAACTAAACTAGAGACTTTTCACGTCACAGCGGCTGCACGACGCATAAAACAGAGCTTGTACCTCTGAAAGCCGCAGACTCGAGAGGTATGCACAATGCATTGTGGAAATGCTTAACAGATACTGACCCAGTCAGTGTGTGGCAGTATGAGAGCGTGGACAACATTGTACCAGTCACTACAACTGTCAGAAGACAACCCACCTGCTCACACCTGAGAGACATCGAAAATTTTTTATTTTGCTCAAGTAAGTGTAGCAATGATTAATTTACCCAATTACGGTAAAAAATAACTAGGAATAGTCCCGGAAACGAGGCAAACGACGTAATGGTTTGTTAGCTGAAAGGTAGAAGCTCGTTTGTTTAGTACGTGTCCTTCGGAGCGTTAAGTCAACGTTGTAGTTTTTGGTGACCAATTAGTTTGGGACTCTCCCTGACCTTTTGTGGTTTTGTTTATTAACCTCTAAATTTGCACGGATAGAATGGCGAGTGTCCTGGGTATTAGCGTCAGAGAATGGTCCCCCTGCCTCTCTCCCCAACCCCTCTCGGACCTCAAGTATCCAGGGTAAAAGGCGAGGGCTTGGGTAGGATATAGTGGCAGATAAGTAGTTATGCGCGGTTATGGTAGTTACGTGTCATCTTTTTATAGAACGTTTCTTTCCAACATCTTGATGAATTGTGTTGCATTAAGAACAACACTGATTACCGCGTCAAAAGAGACAAACTTATATACCGCACAATTCTGAAACAGTCTCTTAAAAATACTTTGCTGCTAAGCAAAAGCCGTAGAATAATCAGTTTTTTACTTGACTTAAGATTCCAAAGTTGTAAAAGACAGTTTAGCTTGGTTTTAGAGCTATGGTCTGTTGGTTGCTATTCTAGAAAGATTCAAGGCACACAAATGAAACACTATTAGTGCTAAAAGCTTCAGTTCTGAAAGGGATTACACAGTTCAGCTAAGCTTTAACGTCTAGCTGATTTGACATCTTGCAGATGAGAGCTGTAACGGTAGCAACAGTTATGGTTTTTTTTGTTTATTTTTTGCTGTTTTAGCAAAAGCTTAAAGAATCAAGAATTATTCCACAAGTCAAACTTTCAGTACTTTTAGTGACATCAGGTTCCAGTGGTTCAAAACCAATTGGCACTAATCCAGGGTTAAACTTTAAACCTAAGTTCTTGTCTCCAACCTTGCAAAAACTGGTTTCAGCTGTAATTCTAGAACTGACAATTTTTCCGTGGAAAATCTAAACAGTGTCTTAAAAGAACAACAAATCTTTCTTTAGAGAAGAAATTACTCCTTGAACTTTGGCTTAAACCAATATAAAGTAAGCCAGCTTTAAACAACCTTTGTTGACGTGTGAAGGCAGCTTAGCAAACAAGAACAGCTGCACTATTGCTGTTTCAAACGCCATGCAACAGTCTTGCTAAGCTGGTTGGACTGTTGTACGACTTAGGTTCGACTTGTGTCCACTTTACCTCTGGCACGAGCTAAGCACGGCGTCTGAAACAAACCCCAATTATAGGCCGTGTTACACGAGGCAATTTTTGCAGCAACTTCCAACGCAGTGTTGACGACAACGAAAAATTGCAAGTTGCTATGAGATGTCAGACGTGGGCAATTTTTTTCGCAACTCGCTGTGATCTCGTCGTTGCCTGCGATAAAACGATACATCAGCGGTTTCTCCTAGTTAGAATGATTGGCTTTTTCGCGTTGATAGCGACAGTTTATTTCGAAGCAGGTTGAAAAGCATATGCTACATGCTGCAACTGGCTTCGCAACGTTGCGAAAAGTAGAAGATGATTCAACTTTCTCTGTAACTTGCTTCGCAATTTTTCGTTGCTTAGCAAGTTGCAGAAAGGGATGTTACACGCGAACTTTTCTCCGCAACTTGCAACGCTACGGTGTTGCGTTGCAAGTTGCTGAAAAAATTGCCTCGTGTAACAGGGCCTTTAATTCGAACTAAAGTTGTGTAGCACGGATCAGCTTGTCGTTCTACCCGACTATGGCGCGGTTTTGTTTCAAACGCCGCGCTAAAGGCATGCTGAAAACGGATAAGAATTTTCAGAAATGTTCTGTCAATGAAACACTGTGCTTGCCATTAGACTACAAAGGTGTGAACAGTAGAGAAGATGGAATATTTTACATGCTGTTGTTGAACGACAAGAAGAAGCTGATGGAGTGTGGTCTGCCCCCTGAGCTCGTCAAGAAAGACAGAAAACTTTCCGAGATGGCGTCACAAGTGAAACGACGTTTCGTTGTCAAACCTAAACTTGTATATCTTCCAGGTATGTTTAGTGTAATGCCATTCTTTGAGTAACTTTTGTACAATTTATTAGCAATAACTTTGCAACCATTGTGACAAAGAAACATTCAAAAGAACAAGGCTTTCAAAGTTCAAAAAAATGTGCCTTCAATCTTGTTGCTACAATCAGAGTTTATTAATCTTGAAAGTTTAGGAAAAGAGTGAAAAGTAAAGGCTTACTTAAGAAAACATACATATCAAAATAGGGGCTGTATCGACCATATTAAATGAATCGGATTAGTGCTTGTCATTTTTTACTGTAAATCAAGTAAGGCTACGAGCACACGAAAACGACGAAATACGTGCCGGCAGTTATCGGAAATGTTCGGAAACGATAAGTCGTTTCCCTTAAAACGAAAGCATGTCATTCCGCCATTTCTATGTATAGACAAAATCGGCTTGTACATTGTTCTTTATAATTCCAACCAATTCAAAACAAAAAAGTCACAAAAACACGTTAGCCGATTAGGGCTGTTGGTTTGGGGGAACTCAAGCCTAATGTATCCTACTTCATAGTATAATTTTGGACGTTAGAAAAAGCATTGACTTGCTGTAAGCCTGTTCGCAACTTACAAGAGTATTTTATGATATAGAAGATATTTCAGATCACACTAGTTCGTGTAATTTGGCGCAGACGGTTACTCTCATATTCTTTTAATACTTCTTGTTCTTCGCTTACCCGTACTGTGTGCGTCCGTGTCTGTTTATTTTACTGTTTAGGAGTTAGACTATCACAACACCGCGGTCATGCGCATTACGTTTAGCCGCGGTGTTGACTAACATCATTGCTTACGAATTCTTCATTTCACTAGGAAACGTTGATGTAAAGTCATTTAGCCAATCACCGTCTCATGCGGCCGTGACACTCTCCAATGGAAATGCTCTCACCTGGGGCCACGGGAAGAGTGGAGCATTGGGCCTTAACGAACACGAAGCTCACGTGGAACACACTTTTCCGGTAGAAATTTGCTGCGATCTGTTGCGTTCAAAGGTGACACAGGTGGCATGCGGGCTGGATTTTACCTTGTTTCTCACGAAGAAGGGTGCAGTGTATTCCTGCGGTAGTGGAGCGTTTGGAAAACTCGGCCATGGAGACCTGGAAAATAAGTTACTCCCAACCAAAGTAAGTAGATAAGTAAGTGAGTGAGTAGCTGCTAGATACTTTCGAATCTTGATGATTCCGGTTAAAAAAATCAGTAACTGCAATTTATTTAGACAGCTTTGTTGTTGTAAACTTGTAGTAACCACGTGTTTATGCAAATGCTGCAGAATTGTGATTGAAGTGGAACGAGACCAATAGATTTTTCGCAGTTTGAGTGATTCTGTTTGAAAGCCGAGGATCCTCGTTTTAAAAAGACAAATTTAAACGAGCTTTAATTACCAACATAAAAATGGAGTCTTACATGTGTCGTATTTCGTAACTTAAAAACTAGCTGAACTGGAACACCATTTAAATTTACTATTCAGTACATTGATATGCCCCTTCCAAGAAAGAACCAAATAAGCAGTCTTTATCTTTAACAAATCCACGAAAGTTTAAAAATCACTCCTTTCTGCACACCAAGAAGGATTACACAGAAATCCTTGCGTGCGCAACTCGTAGCCAATCCCGACCGAGCAAGTCCGTGGAAAGATCCTTCCTGCCGGACATAGTTGTTCATAGCGAAGGTTTTGCTTTGAACAATTAAAACGAAGACTACAAGTGCGTTGTACTTACCATCTTTCTGTCATAGTGTCATCGTAAAATGAATCGGTTTGGATTTTTATTTGAGTAGCACCTTCGTTTTTTTTAAAAAGCGTTTATCCAACGTACCAAACACGCTTTCTTTTCCAAAACCTAAAGTTTTTTTAAAAAAAGTTTTTTTGATTGAAACTATTTTAAAATTTCAAACAGATTGAAAATCTTCCGGACGTCAAGGCTATTTCTACGGGGTATCACCACGCCATTGCTTTAACAACAAGGTGTGTAATTTATGCGTGGGGCCTGCAGTGTCCCGTCATTGACTCCTATGATCATCAATTGAAACCTAAAAAACTAGGATGCAACGATGACTTGTGGGTACAGACGATAGCCAGCGGAGCTTACCACTCGTTGTGTGTTGGAACAGGGATGTTGTTTGGTGGGGCAGCATACACTTGGGGAGTGGGTTCTAATGGACAACTCGGTTGGGGAGTAAAGAAAAACCTTAGGGTTCCACGGTGAGTCGTTAATTTGGTTTTGTAAAAGTAAGACTCCGTACGAGGCCACTGTAGTATTTCTGATAAACTGTATTGAATATCATTGTACATCTGGTCACATGACCCATCGTAACGCGTAATAAAGGATGTTTCAGTTATGAAAAAAAATTGTTAGTTAGGAGTTGAAGAACTCGTTTCCACCTTTTTCTTGACGTTTTAAGTCTCATCGAATCTTTCGATTTGTGCTGCATTTACCGCACCTTTTTTCACGCATATCAACGCTTGTTCATACAAGCACAGCAGTTTTGCACTTATGGTGTATATTGAGATGCTTTGAAAGCATCGTGTTTTATATTTCCCATTATGGAAAACATGATAGAGCAGTGAAATATCGATATATAGAAACGATAAAAACGTTCAATAAGAAATACTTTGAAACACAACAAGGAACTGTTATCAAATAGTAGTTTGAAACCTTCATATAAAGTTGAAGAAATTATTGATTCACAAGTTGAAAGCTCAGAAAAAATTCTGGGTCACCGACGGAAATCGAACCGGCAACAACACGGAACTGTTCCCTTCGTCTCGTAAAACGAGTTAAAATGACGAATACTGACAGGGACTTCTTAAGTAAATTTTATTTTTCCAATTTCTTTACCCTCAAGTTGCGTTGGAGAACTTT
This sequence comes from Hydrozoanthus tunicans, assembly GCA_026413305.1. NCBI lineage: Eukaryota > Metazoa > Cnidaria > Anthozoa > Zoantharia > Hydrozoanthidae > Hydrozoanthus > Hydrozoanthus tunicans. Next base: position 8,273 of record JAOBAT010113746.1, read on the forward strand.
ACTACAAGAAGAGTGTCAAGGTTACTGCAGTTTCCGGTGGATTGAAGCACTCAGCTTTTCTGACTTCGGACGGATATGTTTTCACATGTGGTAACAACGAACACGGGCAGTTGGGGTATCTAACGGACGGCAAGGACAATAGTATCCCTAAGAAGGTCGAGTTAGGTACAAACAAGCATGGAGTTAAGATAAGGTAACTTGTTATTACTTTTTTAATTTAGCTGTTGCCTTTAAAGTGTCTATGACATGAGACATTTTGTTACTTCAGCGGATAGACCTTTCTTGAAGATGAAAAGTGGTGAAAAAAATTTGTCAAAATCCGTCGGGCAAACTTTTAATTTTTTTCAAATCCGCTGAAAATCTTTAACCTTTGGACGAAAATCAATAACTATCCAGAAGAATACCTCGAGTTACAGCATCAGCTCAAGTTTGGCTTGAATTCATCCAAAAGGTTGTGGACCGGCCACAGATTGAAAAAAATCAAAAACTTGCCAGTACAACAACTAACGTCATCAGTCGTAAATATTAAGTGTTAGTAAAATCATACTAGTGATCTATCATAAATGCTGTATTCTGATTGGCTACGCTACTCATAGGCTATTAGTGATAGCCAACGAGTAGCAATTGCGCGTGATCATATTTGTCGTAAACATTAAAAAATTAATTTTAGAGCTCTAAAAAGATATTTTTAACTTCTGATTTTTGACCAACTAGTATGATTTTACTAAAACAATTATCCCTCTCGCCCTCATGGGCTAATAGCCAGGGATAATTGTTAATTAACATCTCGAGAACCATACAAGATCAGGGTAAATTTTTTCACCGCTACTCCTCATTTAGCAAGGTTCATCCGAAGAAGACCTGACAATGGCTTCAAGGAAGTTGGAACAACACAGTGTCAGATTCCTCATCATGATATATTTAGTAACAGAACATTCAAATATAATAGCTGAATGACATAACTAAATGGCGAGTAGGCCTGATGGGTAGCTGTGGTCCTTTTTAAAAATATCAGACTTCCTCCTTGCTCAATACTTGGTCATTGAAATTGTGTGTGGTGTTTTAAGAAAGGACCAGAGCTACCCATCAGGCTTGCTCACCATTTAGTTATCTCGTTAAGCTATTATGTTATGTTTGGATGTTCCGTTACTACTGGCTTTTATTCAACAAGGGGAAATAGCTCAGGGGTCCCGCTTTGGTTTTGGCCGTAGTTTTTTTGACCAGAAGAGGCCAAAAATCCACTTTAGTCTCAACTGAAGTGGGGCGGTGTTAAATCCAAAAGAGCAAAGTTGGAAAAAGCAGCAAATGTCAATGCACCTATTCCTTTATCTATTGCGAACAAAGATTTTGCAAAAAAAGATCACCGTGTGGTCCAGTAAAAGATTTAAAGATTAAAACGTTTTGCAACGTGACTAAATAATATGTGAAATGATGGATTTACTGTCAGAGTTTGAAATGTTAATTGAAATTAGGTGTGATGTAAGTTTTCTAGTGGATAAAGAATACCAAAGGTTTTCTTTGATTTATTTGCTTAAGGAATTGAAAATTGTTAGACCTTGGTGTTTTAGAGAACATGGACTGATTGAGGAATAGTAACTCGCAAACTATGGCAACTGCGATAATTTCATTGATGAAACTCTAGAAATTAGAAATAAGTTCAACAGAAAATATAAAGTTGCGAGTATATGGAGACAGATTCAGACCACTGAACACAGTTTGCAAGAAATTAACTGCCAAAACAGAAATTACTTTATAGCCTAGTTTTGAGGTCTTTTGCAACTGTTTGAATCGAGTATATTACTACAAAGATTATTTCACACTTTCATACAAAGTAATTTCTTACCTGAGAAAGAAAACAGGTAACGTGAAGTACAAAAACCTCTTCAGCGCTCAGCGTTTCTGGTTTAACCAGATTCCTAACCCCTGCTTTACACTGTGGTGGTCATGAACCATTAACAGAGCAAATTTGTATGTGGGTTTCCAGATGCAGCTTGCAAACTTAACAGATATCTTCACGCACGGCAAGATTCCCACATTAAAGATCTCCCAGGTATTCCATGCTCTGTTCACGTCAAAACAGTGTTCATGACACTCGCTGCTCACTATTGATCGTTTCCTCTTTCTAGGGCCATTGACGTGAAGTGTAGCGACAATTGCACCATGGTACGTACCGAGGAGAAGGACGTCCTAATATGGGGCATGTGCTCGTATGGTCCCATACTACCTGACCCACACATCATTTACGCCGAGAAAGAAACTCTTGTGGATGTGGCTACTGTGCATGTTTCTTGCAGTGATTCGCAATCGATGCTTGAACTGTCTCTTGCTTTAACTGGTGAAGGAAAACTGATGCTTTGCACTATTAATCGAGCTGGTATGTTCCTCAGTCCAAACAGCCGTTCGGGGCTTTGTTTGCCATCAGGGTTTCTTATTTTGTTTTGCTTTTCAGTTTTTTTTACTAAAGGAGTCACAGAGAATAGAAAATAGGACTCGAGGCCCTTTCCAGGCCTTTCACTCGGAACCTACGGTTTAGAGATGACGGCTTATTGTCACACTAACCAATGTTTACCAATGTTTACCAATGTTTACCAATGTTTACAAAATTTTTTTAGCTCGTTAAATTGCGAAAAGAAGACATCCTCGACCCAAAAAGTCCTAGTTAGTTCTGCTGGAGACAAATCTAACGTAGAATCGGTTTAACGTCTTTATCGAGACTACGTTAGGTCCAATCGTATGCAGAAGTTGGAGAAAGGCAAAAACATTTGTTTTGCTTGATTTATTTGTCGATACTTATAGTTTAACTGTTGTAGATACTTTAAAGTTTCTTTGCCAAGAATTAAACTAGTGATGAAGATTCAAGAAAACGGAAATGTTCGTTTACTTTCTAATAACTTCTAAAAAGATTGTTACGAACTTAAGATTTTACTTTTTTTATTTCATAATTGACGAGTATTAATCGTGATTTTTTCTTTATACAACGCCATTTGAACACTTTACAACAGACCTCAGCAAACCAATGTTCTAAGTAGAACGTCAAATGGCATTCCGCTGGACTTCGGTTGATTCTCCGGTACTGTTTAAAGCAAGGCCGTTGACCTATTTTTTCAGTGATTATTTATCAGATTGATCAGAATTTTAATCCAGGGTTACACGGTTATGAAAAGTCATGGAGCTTCAAAATACATTTTCCAGGCCTAGGAAAATCACAGAGTTTGGAGAAAGTGGCCAAGGTCAAAGAAAAAGTCGTGGAATCTAATTTTTTTGATTGGTCAGTGATTTTTCGTGAAAACTTTTTGATATTATTGAGTGCAAGTGTGCCGAAATAAAACCGGTATCACACGCACATCGCATATTTGCCATTAAAGTTGATTGAGATGTGAATGGCCTGTTTCTTGGAGTGTATTCTTTGGTTTCTTGATATCCTTTGACTTCTCGTGGAAACCACATTTGGTCATGGAAAAGTCATGGAATCACATTATCAACCCTGTGATAATTTTGATTAGAAAGCAATTTATTAGGACTTTTGCATAAAGCAGTAATGCTTCTTCCACGTAATTGCCTTTTAATAGCAGTGATACTAGAGTGTAAAGTTGTTTTGTTTGTATTTTCCTCGTATCCAGGTTGTGACCATATTACAGTTAAAGACTGCTACAAGAAACTCATCCCACGTAGCAACCACGCCAAGTCATTTGTGCGCATGACTGCAGTAGCCAGTTTTCTTGTAACTGTAGACAGGGAGGGAACGGTACATTACGCAAACGTGGATTGCTGGATCAGATCCTTCGTTGGCATCGAAGGCGAGGTAACTGTAAAACCGCTGACTTCCAAAACCTATACTATTTATATCTTAATACAGCAACGTTCCTCAATAGATGAGAGAACTTTGTGTTTCCAATTTTTAAAAAAATTGTATTTGCGCATTGTAAACGGTAACGTCCAAAGAATTTAGTAAAAAACAATCTTTCTGTGAGTTCTTTCAGTAAAAGTATCCATCGTCAACTCAGCATGCTATGAAACTTTGTGCATTGCGGCCGGATGAAACATTTCCTTTAAATACTTTTTATGTAACAAATATAATGCTATGTCCAGAATAAGGGCCCGTCAACACGAACTCGGATACTTTTGAAAAAGGATATTTTTCTCGGTTTTTGGACATACGAATTCGAATCGATGTTGACTTTTTATTTACTCGACAACGCTCAACAATCGAATCTACGAAAGTATTTTACAGAAAATGTGCAGTGCTTGTAATGCAGCTGAAATAGACTGGAACCGAACAGCGGCCTCAGCAAAATGCAAAATCCCCTCACGTTTACGTGTGTGCGAAAATCCATGACGAAGAGGGACGGATTTGTGTGGATCTTGTCTTACAACGCGTTTTTCTCTACTCCTTTTAGCAGAAGATTGTGTGACATGTTGTTACTAAGCCGACATTTTTTTCAGTTACCGGCCGATGTTGGCCAAAAACTTGCGTTGATGTTCAACAAAAAGGAAGCAGCCGAAATTCCCAAGATGGACTTCAAAATCCTGAACTGTGCCAACGACGCTGTTTCTCAGGTTGAAGCCACAGTAGACCTAATGCTCATGCGCACTGACGTAGGCGATGTATTTACTTGGTCACCGTTGACGGGTAGTCAGCCAACGCGCTGTGACGAGCTAAATAACAGGATCGTGGTATGTCAAATTTGGTTTGATACACATGTACGGGTTAAGATAAAAGAACTCAAAACATTAAAGAGATAACCTCCTACCTATCAATTTTTCTGCCCTTCCATCAAATCCATCCACTCGTCTGTGGCTTCTATTGTTGCGCTTTAGAAAGTAAAGAAAAAAATTTAAACCATGATAATCTTTTTCCATCTACGAGTCCACTATAGAGGCACATGTTGACATTTGTTCAGTATTTTGGAGTAACATCAGCTCCGACCTTGCATCAAGACTTCAAAGACTCCTGAAAAGAGCGGCCCGAGCTATCACGGGAGCTTCATATTCCAAACGTGCTATCGAAATGACAGATTTTAATTCAAAGGCGAATAGAACAAATGGCGACCTGTACACTCATCCAAAATTCCTAGTGCATTAACGTCTTAAATTGCCCTTAAGAACGCAAGGAGAGAATCTGTAACCCTCAAAATTGACATACAAAGTGTTGGAAGGAAGAGCTTCACCAACTGTTACCTTCCCTGAGCTTCTTTTAGCGTTGTGAGGTTCGCAATGCATTGTGGTAAAATGTATAGTCGCCATCTTTTTCAGAATGTTCGATTATATTTAGAATACACAACAAGATGTTTTTGAAAGGGTTCGTCCGGATCCTTAAAAACCTTAAAAGTCCTTAATTTTCACTTTCCATATTTGAGGCCTCAAAAGTCCTTAAGTTTTACCAAACATAGCCATGGTCCTTAAAAAGTTCTTAAATTTTTGCTTTTTCGTTGTTATGATAATTCGGTAAGTCTCAACAATGCCCGGGAAATGTATTTCCAAGAATCTTCGCTCGAAAGGGCAGAGTTTACTGGGTGGCTTCAAGCAGTACCTGGAGATCCGTACAGCGCCTGGTGCAGTCTTTGCCACAATATCGTAAAAAAGTCATGTTTTAGCTCAGTTCTGGTGGTTGATGTCCCATAGCTTAGGTCCTCAAAAACAAATAATCTTACCTTAAAAGTCCTAAATTTTTGCTTTGAGAAAAGCGGACGAACGCTGTATACAGTTTAGATTTCTTGTCAAAGAAAGCTGAGGTGTTTATCCCACCTTAATATTACCTCAAAGTTGGGGGTGTTATCAACGTGCAAATGCTTGCCACCCGTGTTGAAATAATGCCCTCGAACTTGCACACTGGTTGTGTTTGTTTTAACATAGATTGCAATACTCTTGGAATTCCTGGAAAACTCCTGGAATTTTGAAATTTTCTTCCAGAGCCCTGGAAAAGCAATTAACTTCCCTGTACTCCCGAATCTTCATGGATTTGTGAACAATAATTCAAAACTATAAAAAACAAACAAAACGTACTGAATCATCTTGATCGTAATTTTACGTTTTGTTATTTAGACCAAATTTCTGGAAGTTTTCCTCTTCCAGTGTGGGTCAGTTTTCGTGTGTACAACTTAGGTCTTCATGCTACATGCAAATGTTTCAGAATGAAACAACTGATTTGTATACCAGTCCTTGTTAAAGTTGATATTGTTTTGTTTTTCGCCGAGAGAAAATTAATAGGATGGATACTGGAAAAAATAGTTTGCTAGCCTGGAAAACTCCTGGGTTTTGTTTTCATCAATCAGTGTTAAGTGAGGCCTGTCAGTACAATACTTTACAATGCCCATTTCAGCCCTAGCAATATAGGGACCTTAAGTCATACTTTGTAACTATTTCAAGGTTCAAATTGCTTGTGGAAGTCGACACGTGGCAGCACTCTGTGATGAAGGTGTGTTATTTACGAAAGGACGTGGGGCCAACGGACAATTGGGGTTTGGGACATTTAAAGACAGGTAAGGTACACAAAATACTCGTTAAAGCATTGGCTATGGTTGGAACGCGTTCTTCAATAATGAGCCTACAGTAAAAACCCGCGTAAAAGAACAGGTGTTTCCGGGTTTCAGGCTGATTTTATTCCTATGCATCGGATGTTTTCTGCATAGTTAGCCTTAAATATTCTTCTGGTGTTCTTAAATGTTTTTTTAAGGAGTCTTAGATGAAATAAGAATAGTTCAAGAGTACAGATTTATAAATTGAAACAATTTCATTGTTTATTACTGGCAAAAACTATGATAAAAACCTACGTTTACTGGTACTTATAGTTAATTTTTGTTCTTGGACTACCTGTGTTACACTTACACTATGTTGTGCTATACTTTTTAGTTTCCGGTTTGAAATGGTTCCTCTTTGCCGATACATGAAGATTGAGTCTGTGTTCTGTGGCTGGAGCAGCACATGTGTATTAACAACCGATGGCAAAGTATGATGTTCCCTTTTCAATAGATAGTTTTAACAGAACCGGAGGTTGCAGACTACAGTTACCGACTGAACTACACTCAAACTATTAGAGAAATATCGTCAATACTGTAAGAGAGCAATGTACGATATTTGATTTTCGATTTTTGACGCTTTTGATTCAAGGAGTTGAGGGGGAACTGGCAGTGTAACTCGAGGGCCCCTTCGACGTCTTCCAACTGGGGCAAATCCTTATCTGCGAAGACGCGAAGGTCTAACCATTTGCAGATGTTAGAGCAAAGGCAGCACCTTCTCCTCAGTTGTTCTAAGACCCTGAGTGAAATCGAACCCGGGCCTCCCGCATGAAAGACTGGCGCCTTACAAACTAGGTGTTTTTTGTTTGGTACATTCCTTTCAAACTTAGATTTTTGCCTTCTGGTCTTAAATTGATGGTATTCGCTTGTTAGACCGACTGCTAGCAAAGAACAATAGTGCAACGTCTTGTAATGTTCCTCAAGGTGTTTTTAAAGATGCAGTTATAAATAGCACCAAAGCCGGCCAATAAGCAGTTTTTATTTGCTCAATCGGTTTTGTTTCTCCAAAAGGTGTTTTTCTGGGGCCAGCTGGACATACCAAGAGAGGAAAAGCTGCAAATGAGACGATTTGCCAAAAGTACAGACCGAAAGATAAAGACATGTATCAAAGCATCAGGTCCCTTTCACAGCCTTTTTAACTATGAATTAGTGTTTGACGAGGGTCGTCAGGAAGTTCAAAATGCTGTGACTGGGAAGTCGTTCGATTTCCAGATTGTACCAAGAAGACAAGGAGACACCATTGACAAGGATACGGTGATTGTTTTCTTAAGCAAAGTATAACCAGTTTTTCCACATCTAAAATCTCCTGGAGAAAAAAAAATTGGTAACGAAGAAATGCGAACTGATCAAATCAAAAGAGAGAAACTTCTCATGAACAAGGCACTGGGATACGTTTGTTTTGATGTTGTGTATAAATAAACTAAAATCAATATTTTTTACGTATCAGTTCCTTGGTTTCGTTCATTATGAATCTATAAAAACAATCTACCAAATATAAAAAGCTCTAGGTTCTTAACCCTCTCAGTCCCTGTCAGTTATCAAAATCTAACTTCTCCTTCAACTATACATTCAAAACAAGATGTTTTGTACTGAGAAATTGAGAATACATCACAGAAAGAAAACTACTGAAGATGAAAAGTAAAATTCTCCCAATCTTGTTCAACGAAAAGTATGTGCTCTAGTCGGAAGAGTTTACCAATACAACTTGGACTGAACGGATAGTTTTCCCTTGTTGAACTTTCATAAATTTAGATACTTGTTCGCACTATTTAGTAATTTTCGTATTTATAACTTATGTTAAGCAAGACAGACGCCAGAAGTAGCTATTATTTCTTATTTTAGATCTTTTTGTTAATGTCGTTGCTGCTGTTGTTTTGATGTTTTCCAGTTGGATTTTTCGCTTTTTTGGTTATTCGTTTTTAGTGTACTGCTTGATAGAAATTTCGCTCTATCTTGTCTCCTCTTTAAGCGAAAAGTAAAGGAAACCTCAGCACGGATCTGCTCGGTTTTCTGTCGAGCATGGTCGAATATTGCAGCGGATAGGGTCAGCTGGCTCATAAAAAGTCAGTGGAAACTTCACATGACATGTGTCAAAACTCAAACTGGTTAAACGGGTTTTAAACCAGTTTTTATTTAACTTGTTCGTCCAGCTTTTTGGACGAATAAATACAAATCCGTGCAGAGGTTTCTTTTCATTTTCGTTAGAGGAAAGAAAATAGTGAAGCCTCTACCAAGGAGGGTAAGCTATTTTTCTGTTTACCCTTCGAGTTTGTTATTTGTGAAACTTTATTCCTTTGCTACAGGTTTTCAGAGTTGAGGCCTGGTTTACTGAGGGCGGAAACGTACATGTTAAAGGAAAATCTTCCAACCTGGGGAATGGTTGCAGTTCTGGTTCCATAACATTTTTCAAAGAAGGCCAATACTTTGTCTCGGTCTTTTCTGGGTCTGAAAGCACCTCGTGCAATGTTAAAGTGCAGAAAGGATCTCCGGTGCGGACTTGCAAACTGAGCCTTGTGGGTGCTTGCGCTGAGGCTGTCAGGAGCATAGAGGACACTCTGACGAAACAGCTAACCACAATGCAGCACGGTTCCAGGACCTCACTCAGGTTTCCAGGAAGAGATTTAGCCATTGAGTTGTGGGGAAATCCAAACGTAATTAAAAGTTCTGATAGATCGGTTGCAGAAGTTGTTTCTCTTAGCTGTGTTACTGATGAAGAAGTCCTTGTGTATGTCTGGGACGAAGATTCAAGGTGAGCCTTCCCTTGTAATCAACGGGATTCATTCTAGTTACAACAGCGAAAAGCTGAAGTGACATAAGATATAAGAACACACTGGAGTTAGATCGAAGAAAGCTCTATCTCTCTAGTTTCTAGAAAATTGTAGTTAATGGCAATAGCAGTGGTGATACTAACACTTATAAATCCTGTAGAAATCCGATTAAACTAAGAATGCAATTTCATCTTTTGAACCTGCGGTTACAGGAGTTTCGTTGAATTTTTCTAGCCCAAAATAGCTTGAAACATTATCCAGGTAATTAGGCCAATGCCTGAAAGAATGATATGGATAACTGTTCGAAGTAACATAGTAAGCATTTTAAAACACAATAAAGACACGAGGATAGATTTATTTCAGGATTACCCTCCTGTTAGTAAAACGCCTGAAGATGCAATTCAGTGTTTGTCTAGACGAGCGAAAATAATTGTTGATACTCAATTTTATATTCATTTATTATTTGATACTCAATGAACCGGTTGTTGAAACATTGTAAAGTGACTGTTCATTTTGCTCAAGAAAAACCAAATTTATAAGTTCATTCTAATTACTGGGCTACCTGTGGTAAGTCCAGTCATAGTCTGCAGGTTTTTTTTCCCATGACCGAGGTCGTCGTCGTCGTCCAGACAAAAATTCGGTCTCAACAACTATTCCTTACGGCGCCAGCTCAAGCGTATGTTTTGGACCTCTGGACTCACAGGGTTTTTTACTTATTCGATCGTGGTGAGGTAAAGAAGAGGAAAATAACTTGAAAAGCAATGTTTCCTACGCCTAGATCATTTACAAACGCAAACTGTGTTGAGCGGTTGACCTACATTAAAAGATGGTCATGAGCGTGCACTTCGGATCTGCTTGTTTCGCAGATGATGTATCCGAAAATATAGTAAGAACAAGCTACTTGACAAACTAGTAGCCCAGTAAACGCCTTTACGGCGTCCAGTTATAATTTAGAAGCTGTACGTTTTCATAAATCAAAGAACAATTGGCTAAAAAAAGGTCAAAAGAAGAACCGCAAAATTGATTTCAGTTAGAACCTTGGATCGTTCTGTCGATGCAGCTGTTAGAAGTGAAAAGTATAAATAACAACGCCTCTAAAAACAATGACTATGTTACTCAGATAAACATTCCAAGTTTTGATGCTAATTAAAGAAACTTGAGAAATTCATTTAGTTATAATTATTTAGTTGAACTGTTGTAGTTTGTTCAGTTAAAGGCACTGTAATCTCAGGAAATGAATAAATGAATAGCTTGATTTTAAAAAAAACAAAAAATGAAAACAAATCCCGAGTTTTAACATTCAGTTGTCATCTCCATTTAGTTCTCAGTTTCCAGAAGACAGTTTTAACCTGTGGTTGCACCATATGGCCAGCCAAGCTCCCAAAGCAGACGTTGTACTGTTGCGTATTGCCTCAAATGTTGACAGGGCAGAGGAATTCGTGATGAAATCATTTCAGGATATTAACCCGAACTTCCGAAGAGTGATTGCAGTGACTCCCGACTATTGTAATTTAATCACACAATTACGGGAGGTATATTGACTTTGCTCTATTATTGTTTTGTCCCTAAACACTTTGTACAATATTTCTGATTAATATCACTTTACCTAAAAACTTTTCTTCCCATCACTAATATACGTTTTGTCTGGGAAAATGTTTAAAAAGCCGGACTAGTCTTTGAAATTAACCCAGGAAAAGAAGGTGTTCCCTGCATTTATAATCCCTCTGCATTTTTTAGGTTGTGGAGCGAAAACTTATTAGCCTGGACTCTTCGAAGAAGATTGTCTCAGAGACGTTCCAAGCGGTAGCAGAAAGGTTACGGAAGCTTCAAGGAAACAGCAACTACATCCTGTCTCGTGTGCAATTTAAGCATCTCGCCAACGAGTGTGGTGTCGACGGGAAGGGACAACTCCGTAACGCTTTGAGGTACCTCGAGAGGGTGGGCGTTTGTCTGACACCCCAAACTGAAGAAGTTTGTGTCATTGTCAGGTACTACTGGTTCGCTCATCAAATAGCTCAACTTGTGTTGCAGCCTGATGGAACAATCGACAGTTACAACTTGGGTAAGTTTGAAACCAGAATAATATTTATAGGTTAGGACTAAAAACGGTTTCTATTGGATCGTTCCGATCCGAACAGTACTCTCAAGTAGAACTAACAGGTATTGGAACTGGGCTTAACAAGTTAGTCTTGTTTATAGTACAGAGTCGCTCAATTCAAGAGCGTCAGAGTGGCGTGGGTGGTATAGCGCTTGCCTTGCCATGATGCGACCCGGTTCGAATCTCCGCCGGGGATGTATGTGAGCTGCATTTGTGGTTTTCTCCGGGTACTCAGGTCTCCCTTCCCATTACAACACCCCAGTTACACCAACATCTGCAGTTTCAGGATTAGCTTTGCTATTTGAAACTTAATAAAGGTTGAAGCTTTTTCTTGTTTTTCGGGCGAAACCATATTGCTGGAAATTGGACTTGTGGCGGGAATAGGTGCATGCGTTTTATATGTGCTTGAGCGTTTCAGGTAGTACAATGAGCCAAACGGCCAACAATTTTCTTTTCTAAGCAATGTTACGGAAATGCAGTAGATTTACGACGATAGTATTGGACTGTTAGGGAGCAGTTTAGTAACCGTTTATTTAATACCATAGAATCAATCGTGCAAGCTGTGCACATTCTTTGGTTTTATTTATACTAACATAAAATCCAAAATAATGTCTGGCCATTTCTAAACTGAGCTTGCATGACACAACAGCGGTATCAAACCACATGCTGAACCCCAGGGATGTCATGGAAGCATAAACCCCCTGGGATGTCATGAAAGCATAAACCCCCTGGAATATCATGGAAGCATAACCCCCTGGGATGTCGTCGAAGCATAAACCCCCTGGGGTGTCATGGAAGCATAAACCCCCCTGGAATGTCATGGAAACATAAATCCCAAAGGATGTTATGGAAGCATAGACTTCCAGGGAACATCGTGGTAGCATAAACCCCCTAGAAAGTCATGGAAGCATAAACCAACGGGTTTTCATGGAAGCTTAAACCCCAGGGATGTTATGGGAGGACAAAAACTCCCTTGATTTCATAGAAGCATAAACCCCTGGGTTGTCATTAAAGCAGAAACCCCTGGAATATCATAGTAGCATAATTCCTTTGGGACGTCATGGAAGCATAAACCCCCTGGGATGTAATGGAAGCACAAACCCCCTTGGTTGTCATTGAAGCACAAACCCCCTGGTATGTCATGGAAGCATAAACCCCAGGAATGTCATGGAAGCATAGACCCCAAGGGATGTCATGGAAGCATTAACTTCCAGGGAATATCATGGTAGCATAAACCCCCTAGAATGTCATGGAAGCATAAACCAACGGGTTTACATGGAAGCTTAAACCCCAGGGATGTTATGGGAGGACAAAAACTCCCTTGATTTCATAGAAGCATAAACCCCTGGGTTATTAAAGCAGAAACCCCTGGAATATCATAGAAGCATAACCCCCCTGGGATGTCATGGAAGCATAAACCCCCTGGGATGTCATGGAAGCACAAACCCCCTTGGTTGTCATGGAATCACAAACCCCCTGGTATGTCATGGAAGCATAAACCCCAGGATTGTCATGGAAGCATAAACCCCAAGGGATGTCATGGAAGCATTAACTTCCAGGGAATATCATGGTAGCATAAACCCCCTAGAATGTTATGAAAGCATAAACCAACGGGTTTATATGGAAGCTTAAACCCCAGGGATGTTATGGGAGGACAAAAACTCCCTTGATTTCATAGAAGCATAAACCCCTGGGTTGTCATTAAAGCAGAAACCCCTGGAATATCATAGTAGCATAATTCCTTTGGGACGTCATGGAGGCATAAACCCTGGAACGTCATAGAAACATAAACCCCCAGGGATATCATGGAAGCATCAAACCCTGGGATGGTATGGAAGGATAAACCCCCTAGGATGTTTTGGAAGAGTAAATCTACTTGATTTCATGGAAGCATAAACCCCTAGGATGTTATGGAAGAATAAACCCTCTTGATTTCATGGAAGCATAAACTCCTGGGATGTCATGAAAACACAACTCTCTGGTATGTCATGAAAACATAAACCTCCTTGAATGATATGAAACCATGAACCTCTCGGTATGTTATTGAAGCATAAACCCCTGGGGTGTCATAGAAGCGTTAACCCCCTGGGATGTCATGGAGGCAAACCTTCGATTCCAGGGATCTCGTGCTGCTTAGAAAGCTGCCCTGTATTTCGTTTCCAGCCACCAGAACAAGTGAGTGATGTCTTTTGTGTTTCTTTTTAACCTATAGATCCGATCAAGAAGGTTATTGTGGATTTACTAATTCGGAAAGGAGTAGCTTTTACCGTTTCAACTTCTAACAAAGCATTTGTGTTGCCACGACTTCGAAAGACAGAGGAAGAACTTTGGAGCCAGTCTGAAGAAGGCGTTCTTACTGTATTTAGACACTTGCTAACTACGAGATGTCCACATGAAATGTTCACCAATTTTCCTCAAATTTCTTCCGAGATTGCAAAGAGTTACAAGAATGTTGCGATTAGAAAGTATTCAGTGGTTGTTCGTGGAGAAGGATTTAAAGGTCGAGTTGATGCAGGGCCATGTTTGATTGACCGAAGCGTTGGAGAGTTCAGGGTAGCAGCTCAGTCAAAAAGTGGTGATATGGCCCGGATGTTTGTGGATACTGTAGTCAAAATTTTGCAAGAGAGCGAACACGCCCCAAAGGAAACTTCGGAGCTGCTTGTTTCCTGTCAAAACTGCTTTAAGAGTACCATACCTCTTAAGTACACAGAAGAGGCAGCGGAAGCAAGTGATGACGAGACAGTCACGTGCCCCAGATGTAACCACCCGTCCGTTGCTAGCCAGCTGCTTAGTGGTTATACTGAGCAAAGAGAACTTCCAGATTTGTGGGCACCAGTCGATAGCAGTGAGGAAATCCTTGGTGAGTTCAGTTCGTTCAATTGATAACTGTGATGCATTGCACATAAACGATCTCTCTTGGACTTTGCACCGTGTTTGTATATTTTCAATTGTTTTATACACGTATTAGTTTTAGATAGTGTTAGGTAGTTAGTCGCTTGTCAGCTGAGGAACTTTTATATGGATATTCTGACAATAAACCCTTATTATTAATACCATGGTTTTTATTAATATTATTGTTGTTATTATTATTGTCATACTATTAATATTATTTTTACTAGTATTATTATTATTATTATTATTATTATTACTATTATTATTATTATTATTATGTAGCACTTGATACTTAAGTTCAACTTTTAGCAGTAATCAAGTTCTGTGAGCCATACATTAAAACTATTTCAAATAAGCTATTCTTGAACCACTAAAGTCACTGGAAATAGAGATGAGCACTGGTATATGCCCATTCACAACCCTTCGCCAAACGAGGGTTATAGTTCCATAGTTTATAGCCTGTGTAGCGGCTGTCTCTGAGTGGAGACCCAAGTGTCGCCTTGAGACCTGACCGTGCGAGCGACTCGTGTGTTTAACATGGCGTTCTTGCATCTCCCCTAAAAATATCCGATTCTTAAACATTCGTAACTGCCAAAGTTTTCGTTAGCAACTCTAGCGTATTTTCATCGCATTTTTTCATAACCTTGGAAACCAATTCTTCTATAGTACTAATATTTTATTTCACAAAATTGCTTTCGCATCACATGCTCTTTTAACATCTTGTTTGTAGTCAGTCTTACAGCATATTCAGCCTTTCAATAACTCAGATGTAATGGTTTGTTTCTTAGATTCAGTTAAGGTAATTCCCCAGTTTTGCATTGCACATCTTTACTGCGCATATTAGAAATTTTAAAATATTTACACATTTTTGTCATATTCTAGTGAATTTTGAGCTCTCAAAGACATCAGAAAAATTAGTGCAAAAAGGTAGTTTTCTTCATAATATATGGGGCTTTTAATTTAATTAGGTTCCAGTTTCCCCTCGGAAATGGGGTAAAAAGCACATGTTTTGCCAGTTTTCTTAGAGTTTTTCCTAAACAAGCACGGGTACCCCACGATATTTTTTCGTCAATTAGTCAAATTTCAGCACGACTCTCTAAAGAGAAAGAATAGGAAAAATCTGAGTGTTGCAAGTGTGGAAAAATATAAAAAACATAGATAAGAATACACTTTATTTTTGAGGTATTGAAATATACTGTAACAACAAAAGCACACAAAAATGCCTCCTTACCAAAAATGCTTTTGCTGAAAATCGAGACAAAATTATTTTCCTAATCCTGGAGAACTCTTTAAGTTATCTTCCTTTATTTCCCTTACGCTCCTCGATGTTATCTTGGTTGGCCACATAAGAAATTTATAGTCTTAACTTCAAGCTTACAACAACAGAAGAATAGCCCTGGAGGGGTTATTTTTATTAATCACATCTCAAAAGTTAACCCGGGCACACCCCTTTTTTACTCCATTTTTGCAGTTTGCATATAATAATTGACAAATGAGGAGAGTTTGACAAAAATCTAGGTGCAGGTTCTATTTCGATGGAATGACCTTAAACAAGATTTGTTTTGCTTTTGCAGGGTCACCGAGCATTGTCAGAGCTGTGACTAGGCATTTCGACAACAGCATCAAGAGTTTGGAAACGAAAGTGTTGTCGGAATCTCGGACATTGTTTGGAAATTTCGCCAAATTCTTCATGGATATGAAGAAGGTGAGTCGTACAGTGTTGCATCATTTGATGTATACAAAATGCCGTCTTGAGAAGGTTATGTACATTTTGTACAATCAACTTGTGTCCAAACTTGTCTCACTAAGTTCATTTGTGTATGCTGTAGAGTTTCGCGGTAAATAGACAGTATTTTTAAATAAAGCATGTTGAGCATACGTTTTCTAGCAGACATATTTAGGTGAACATATTAGTTACCTGTCTTCAGATAAGAGTTTTTAAAAGCCCAATCAAACTCCAACCATAATTGTTTTAGCAGTGGTTTAAATAGGACTTAAGTTTAAAGAAATGTTCACACGTACAAAAACCACCATCTTACATCTTAGCACATGTCAAAGATTGCTTATCTTAACCCTATGTATAGTATATTGCTTCTACAACTTTCTCGTTCATGTCATCTGATTCCTTTTTCCTTTTATTCCATTTTCGATACACTGCGCCGGCCAGGAAACATATATTGGTAGTTTAACATATTCCATTTTCAGTAAGATGCACTGCAGGGCTCAAAGTTTACGACCAACTGGTCGCACATGCGACTTGATGTCTTGGTTGTGTGCCTCAAAAATCATGAACGACCGCAGTCGTGAGCCTAAAAAGCTGAATTTCAGTGCAACTGAATGAAAGCTACTCCTTCCTCACTTAACCATCCTTATTTACTCTTACAAAACAGTTGTATTACAAATGAAAAATGCGGCTTTAACTTAAGGTTCCAACCAAAAAATGCACCACAGTTTAAAACTTCGACGTTCATTAAGAGTCTGAAGGTAAAAAACAGGATTAAAAACAAAATAAAAGACACTTACTGACTGACTAACAACTACTTAAAAAGGTCTGAAACTTATTTGATTTATTTTCCTCTCAGAATCCTAAGCTGTGCTGCTAAAATTTTTTAATAGGGACCTAAAAATTTAGTCCCGGTATCACGCGTGCACCCAAAACCAAGAGTAAACTTGAACCCTGCACTAGCCGTGAAACATTTTAGTAGAACTTTCTCATACACTTTACCTTAAACAATAAAAGGCTATTGCGATTTGTTCCACTTTCAGTGTGATACGCCGGCCATGAACATGGCCTGGCAGTTAATCGAACGTAGAACATAAGTTACCGTTTTTATCCTTCAGTTCGATACACCGCGACTAGTGGTGTTGGCCCCATGTTTTGAAGACGCCCCTAACAAGCTAAAGGGGGACGTTATTAGGAACCTGAAGCAGACACTGCTCACGTGGCAACGGCAGAAGTTCCGTCTCCACCTGTTGTGCGAAGGGAATGGTGACGGAACCGGGATTCACTTCCTTGAGGACCACAAAGGGTACGAGCTGGCTGAAGTCAACGAGTTTATCGTCAAATTCATCAACGGACTAGGGTTTGGAATTCAGGTGATGTTCTTTAGATGATTGAAAAATTATGAAGTGTGTTATGTTGTGCAAAACCAAACACTGTACTTGTGAACTTGGTCCCAGCTTGAATTCCCTGAAGCATAATACATCAAAAACATGCAACCAGTAATTAATGTCGACCTGAAAGCCTCTACAGAACTGGACTTGTTCAAAAAACTTCTCACTCACTAAATCCATTGTTGTTTTTGGTTTGTCTCGCTTTCATCAGCTTCACTATAAATACGTTGAAACTTTTGTAAACTATTGCATAACTATGGTTTTGAAATAAAACCGAAATATAGCAGTGTTCCACCTTGAAATCTTATTTGTTTATTAACTCGATCATATTTTGATTGGAAATGTTTATTTTCGGCATTTGCTTTGTACTTTGTTTTTTAAAACTGTCAGAGACTTTTGGATTGTGAACTTGCATTATATTAATATGGGATTCCTGGACGATGACTGGAAGAGTAAGAAGCATCATCATAGTCTTCATCAACATGATCAATACTATACTCATCATCACAATCGTTATCATGACCGTCTTCATCACCATTTTCGTTCTCGCAACCTTGATATTGCCTTTATTGACACCATCATCATAATCATCATTACCATCTTCATCATCTCCACCACCTTTAACGTAGTCTCTAGCTTCGTTGACATCACCGTTCTCCGTCATAACTATCTTCGTTGTCACCACCATCTTCCCTTATAACTATCTCGTTGTCATCACCATATTCTTTCATAACTATCTTTGTTGTCATGACCATCTTCCGTCATACATATCTTCGTTGTCATCACCATATTCCTACATAACTATCGTCGTTGTCATCACCACTCTCCTTCATAACTATCTTCGCTGTCTTGACCATCTTCTGTCATAACTATTGTCGTTGCCATCACCATTCTCCGTCATTTCTATCTTCGTTGTCTTGACCATCTTCCGTCATTACTATTTTCGCTGTCTTGACCATCTTCCGTCATTACTATCTTCG
>JAOBAT010113746.1:26739-37381 GCA_026413305.1 Hydrozoanthus tunicans
TTCCGTCATTACTATCTTCGTTGTCTTGACCATCTTCCGTCATTACTATCTTCGCTGTCTTGACCATCTTCCGTCATAACTATTTTTGTTGTCATCACCACCTTCATCAATAATTCAATAACCATCTTGTTTTGTAGCTGACTTTATTTGTTTTTCTTCAGAATTAAGAACTATTTTGAGGACCTAGGTAGCCTAAGACTATGTTAACTACCACTTGCATAAGAACCTCTTAAGGCTACCCCAAGAATGTAGGTTCTTGCTTGCGGGTTCTTACTGTATCACATTATTTAACATAATTGGTGAGAACGTTTCTCTATGTAGATGCTGATTAGCTGGCTGCCAATAGCTCAGACGGTACACAACTTCGCCAAAGAGTCCAAAATTGGTGGCTTAGATGGCCTTTTCCCCAGTATCGAGGCAGCTGCTGCTTGGTTGGGGTTTACAGGGATTACAAAGGCCACTTTGGAACAAATTAAGTGGAAGGACTACTTCAAAGAGGTAACGTAACGTAATTTCTGCAGTAAAGCCATTTTCTTTCAGAGTTCGAGTCCAAATTGCCAATCTTCACAAATTGCTCTCATTCTGACTTTATTTAACCCTTTCAGCCCCTAATACGCCGAATGACCTGTTGGTAAATTCTCCCAACTAGAACCCAGATTTTTTATACTACCAGTTCGGGAGAACTTTGCTTTTCATCTTCAGTAGCTTAGCTGTACTCGATCAATTCCGATTTTCTCATTACCAAACATCTTGTTTTGTATTGAGTTATGTAAGGAAAAGTTAGGTGTTGATAAACAGGCCAGGACTGAAAGGCTTAAACACCGAGCATCAAACCCAAATTAAATTTTCGGTTTTTTTGCTAATTAACAATTAGACTACGAAGTGGAGTTTTATACGAGTCAATAATTAGTTTACAGTTTTATTGTTTTGCACCTATTTACTTTTACAGTTTCTTTTCAATTACATCAAAGCTTAAAATAAGAGATAAATTTTGAATAACCATACTTTAAGAGGAAGAAGTGCGTAGTGGTCAAAGAAGCAAAAGCTTTCAAGTTGGCCACTACCACGGTGAAACTATGAAGGAGGGAAATGGTTATGTATTAGTCATATTACTTAATAGCAAATTTTGTTAGAGAAAAAGGAGGTTGAAACACGCATTGTAATTAGTTAGAAACAAAGAGGAGGAAACTGAAAAAAAACATTTATGTGCATTGTTTGTGACACGTTTAGATGGTATTCAGTTGTTTTTTTAAAACAATTGTGAGGAAATGATTTTATCTCTCTCAACGAGACGCGCAACGACGAGTTGACTATTAGATTCGCTGAAAACGAAACCGAGTGATCTAGTTGTTTTAGTAGAAACCATCTACTTTCAAATTTAAACCTATAAAACGAGCGTTTAAAGAATCCGCCATTGTTTTCTTTTGTTTAAAAAAGACACCGACCTTTTCGCTACTCGCTGTCTATCACTCAAAAGACAATGAGTTGGTTAGCCAATCAAATTGCAGCAATTGAGAGTATACTAGTTCGTTTCAATTAAGTGCCTAAAGTTTACTCGAAGCTTGATTTATAATGGGATTTTTTTCGCAGATGCAAAAATTCCTCGAGAATTTTCAGAAAGAAGTAAAACAACTCCAAGATACAGCCGGCGCTATTGCTCAGCCAAAACAACTGGGCGAAAGGCTTCAGTTGTCCTACGGCTATCGGCTGGACGGAAAGGAATACGATTATTTAAAGAAACTTCTTCTACAAGTTGACCCAGGAAAGAGCTTTGGAAGTTTGGTGCGAGAAGCGCGGGAGGACCTGGGACTAGTATGGGTGTGCGAACGTCACAGTCGTGGAGGGCAAACAGAACGAGTTCGTATCGATCAACCTCGAGTCGACGACGACCATTTCTAAATTGCAAGGGAGTGAAGGCGTGAAGAGGAGAACTGAAAAGTTCACTTGACACTGACCGGTTTTAGGATAGAATAAATAATAACAGTGATAATGATAATAATGATGATGATGATAATAATGGTATTGATAATGATAATAATAATAACAACAATAATAGTAATAGTAATAACAACTTTATTGATGCTGATAGGACAGGTTAGTCATTCAATGACTCGGCGACCATGGACAAATTTATATACCAAAATAGATGTCAAAAAAAGAATTACTACTATAATACAAGTCTTAGGCTTGCTAAGGACGATAGTAATTTTAATAAGTATTGTAGCTTTTTATAAGCCGTAGCATTTTCTGTCGAACTTAGAATGAGAATTTATAGCAATTTAGTCGTGTTTTTGTAATACGATACTGAGAATTAACCTAAGCACTTTCAAGTGACCTGTTTCCATATTGAACCAATGAGAAAGCAGCCAACAAGGAATGATTGATGTTTACTAAAATAGCGTAGGATTAGATAATTTTTCCAATTTTTCTTGAACGTTCTTGATATGTAGAAAGTTAACCAAGTTCAAAGGCATGTTTGGATCTCTTTTATTTGTAATATAAGTTCGTAGAACCGTAACTAAGTGACCAAATTCCTCCAATGAGAAGCAAGAAGTGATTGACACTAACCAATAGGTTATTAGACTTGTAGCTACTTGTAACCCCCAATGGAAAGTGTAATGTAAAAAGTTCGTAATCGGTTTGTTTAGTTTATTTCTATTTCTTGCGACGACAAAGTTCACCACTCCACTTGCTGCAAAGAAAAATTACCACAACACTTGCAAATTCTTCTCGCGACGACAAAATTCACCACTTCACTTGTTTGTTTCGTTTGTTTCTATTTCTTGCGACGACAAATTTTACCCCTTCACTTGCTTGCAAACAAAACTCGCCACACCACTTGACCACGCCACACGACGACAAATTTCTTGGTTTCACTTGCTTCTAAACAACTTGCAAAAGTTCTTCTCGCGTCACCTCGTGCCAATGACGTCGCAGTACCCACAATGCCGCGCGCGCTGTAATAGTTTTTTCAAGTTCTTGATAATCTAGAAAATTCTACATAGCGCAAAGAGATTGTACCCTAAGACACTCGTCGCTACTTTTGTAATTTTTTTTTCAAATTGCAAATGACAAAAATGATGAACAGTTTAATTTACTGTCCACAACAGGCAAAACATCAAGCATGACAGTCGCCTCAAAGTGCTTTAGAACAATCGATCCTACTTAGAAATTCAAAATCCGGGCAATGCGTTGCTGAGCGGCTATTTATAGCTTTTTCTTTTCTCAAGTTTAATGTCCTTAGGTCAAATGGAGTAAAATGTTGCTACCCTGTATAAGATAACATATGCGCAAAAAATGAATCCTGTTTGAGACAGCCTGACCGAAAACGCATACCCTGTAATGACAAGGACCTCAAAAACCATACCCTGGCGGTCGGCACGTGCCTCCTAAATATGGGGGAAACAAGAAGTTAAAAGACAGATGCTATGGCGAGCGTCCTATTAAGCGCGCACCTTTTATTTACTGCTTATCACGTTCAGCACACAACACAG
The DNA here is from genome assembly GCA_026413305.1 of Hydrozoanthus tunicans. NCBI lineage: Eukaryota > Metazoa > Cnidaria > Anthozoa > Zoantharia > Hydrozoanthidae > Hydrozoanthus > Hydrozoanthus tunicans. The sequence continues at coordinate 30,234 of JAOBAT010113746.1, forward strand.
GGGAACCTAGCGCCAACCATATCAATTTTCTGAAGATCGAAGCCCGGGGGGTACTTCCTATTAGGTATGACCGTCGTATTTTCTAGGGTTTAAAATAGTTCGGGGTTTTTAGGAGTTATTAAGGAAAACCCCTTGTTAAACCAACAGTATAGTAAGAAAACAACTCTGAAAAACATTCGGATTCCGCAGGCTCGATTGTACTAAAGAACTGTTACTGTTTGCTTAGAACTTTGTTTTGTTTTGTTTTGATTGTAGAACTTGTTTTGTTATTTAGGAATGTTTTGCCTTGCTAATTTTCAATTCCAATTCCCTTGTTGATAAGATAACATCACTAATATAAACCACGCGAGCTTATAATCTTGCATAGTTTGACTATTGTTACATTTGAGTGCTTTTCCAAATGTTTTTCGGAGTTGTTTTCTTACTATACTTGTTTAAACCAACAGCCTTGTATTTTTAGGCTTGAAAAACGCGAAGCTATTTTGGACTGTTTAATAATAATAATAATAATAATAAGCTTTATTGTATTATTCCATTAGTAAAAATGGCTCTTCATCTACAACACGTAAAAGAAGACACCTAACATAATACAGTCCCTTGCTTTAGTAAACGTGCGTCCTGACAAGTTAAAAATTTGCCCGCTACCCATTTAGGTAAAAGTGGTATTTTTAGAACGAGAGGTACTTTTTGAGGTGGAAAATTTTTATACCTTGGTATTTTAGGATAGTTTGGGACTTCCCTACCCTTTAAATAGCCCCGGGCTACTCCCCTCGGGGCCGTGCGCATTGTTGTCGAAGTTGTAGTAATAGTCGTACTCGTATAGTAAAATGCACTGAATTAACTCTCATTGCGATTTGTTTACGAACAACAGCATTGCATCTAACCAATCAGAATCGAGAAATTTTGTTTATTTTCCGTTCAGATAGGCATTCAAGTTCCAATAGTAGCTACAACCTGAACATACTTTTATAAGGCGCTTTCAGTGCACGTCACACCGACTCATTTACCGTAGTTGTGTCCAGCTGCAAATGATGCTTTTGACAAAAAAAACACATTTAAACAAATGAGCAAATAGGTCGGACACATGTTTTAAAACCACAGTTCAAAATAACCAACTGCTTCTGAGGTCTTGTCAAGGTATGGCTGAACGGTCAACATTGCATGCAACGTTACACGTACTTTACAGAAACCCTTCGTGTGGCCATAAAGTAAATCGTTGCTTCCAATAAAACAGGAGTAGGATCAGTTTCTACCGGGTGCTACTAGCTACTGGGTGCAATTCTTCCATTGCGCGCAACGTTGCATCGTGCAGCCATGTCTTTAATTGAGTAGCGTGCAATTGCTTTATCGCATATTCTTACGCACTATGGTTAATGGTGCCGCTTTATTTTTTTGAAAAACTTTTATCACCGTTTTTCCATCGATTTAGCCACAGTTAATAGCATGCTTTATAAATAATGAGAGTTGGCTTGAAAGTTGTATCACTTTAGCGACATTCTTCCAAATATATCGTGTTTCATTTGGTTCCCTTCGACTTGTTCCGCATATTACAGTAACATTCCTGCTGTAAGGCAAAGAAACTTAATATGCCTTTTCTAAATTTTCTTAACTTTCCTTTTCTTTTCCAACCCTCTTGAACCTTTCTATTGCAACGACGTTTTTAAGAAGTAAACAAAAGTTGCGATTTAAATTAGTAAAACCGATAACCAAAATGAACGGAGCACTGGTTTGCAGTTCATTTTGGCGGGAAAAAATTGCTGAAACCAACCTAACTAGAACCCCTTACTCCACTCGTTTTGCAAACGGTTAATTTGTCCCATCAAAGGCAACGGCAGCCTGGGCTCTAACGAAGAAAGGTCCCTCTTGTTCGTACTCTCGCAGACGAAGGAAGTAAGGTTTGTCAAAAACTTGACTACCGGTCTGTGAATGGACAAGCTCAACAATCACGGCATACTTCTGTTCTTTTCCCTCCTTCTCCGGTTCAGTTCTGCGGTCCAGCAGGTACTCCAGAAAGCCTTGCGAACAAAAACATAAAATACAAAACAAAAAAAGATAAGCTTTTTTTGGTATCAGAAATATTTTTCTAAAGGTTGAAGCCCCGGGGATACTCCCTAAATTGGGTTGGTAGGAGGGGTTAAAATAGTCAGTCTGGTAATTTTAGGGGTTGTTAAGGGAAACTCAAACCCCTTATTAAACCAAGAGCCTGGTATTTTTTAGGGTTGAAACACGTGAAGCTATGAGATTGTTTGCAGTCCCTTGTTTCGGTAAACATGAGTACTAACAAAAAGTTAAAAAGTCCTTTGGTGAACGTCGTAATACGGGTGCACCTTTATTCATTACAAATCACATTCTGCCAACACAAAGGGATTAGCGTCGACCCACTAGCTATTTAGGGAAAATGTCAATTTCAGTTGGTATTTTTTAGGGTGATTTTCAAACCGAAAGGTATTTTTTGGGGTGGAAAACTTTTATGCTTTGGTATTTTTTAGGGTATTTTGGGAAATTTTCCGATGGTCATCCCTACCTTTTAAACCCTGGAGTATCCCCCCCCCCACCCCAGGGCGTTGAAGGTAAATTGTGAAGTTTTTATACTACTAACCAGCTGTTTCAGTGTAAGAGAGACCTGATAAGAGTACTGAAACATTTCTCCCGTGCAGAAACATTACAGAGATCGAAGACAAACAAGCAAGTTGCTAGGTTTACTGTTATTGCTGTTATTATTAATTGGTATTATTACTAATTATCATTATTGTTACTGTTAATTGTTATTATCATTTATTATTATATTTTAAAAAGCAACAAATGTTTTATGGGAAACTTGGCTGTAACTGAAACACATCCACAAACCTGCACAGCGAATCATATCCTGCTGGGCCCACTCGTACTTGGCCAGACTCTGCAACACTTTCAACGCTCTACAGCGTAAACCCTGAAATGGCTGCTTAGCAATCGACATAAGCAGTTGCATGGGTTGGGAGGCCAGCTTGGTGTAGACTTCCTTCACTAGCTCTGATAAGTCCTCTCTGGGTGGGTCACTAGAATAGAAGATTGCAGCCAAGGAGTCGAGTGCTCTTTCTCTTGAATCCATCACTGTTGATTCAACATGTCTTCGCAGGCCTTCCATCATTTCGTTGAGTTTGGTGGTATCAGCAAACAGTGCTTTCAACCCAGCCTCAGTGTGGCCAAGAATTCCAAGTGTCTCAATAGCAACATTCATTAGTGCCAGGTCCCCACAATTGAGGAAAGAAAGCACATAGTCGAGAAAAACTGGGTACTGCTGGATAACATCCGCTGGGTCCAACTGGGCAAGGTTTCCAAAGAACTTCACTATGCCTGCAAAAAGTTTTCTGGTTTTATGAAAACTGCGAGTAAAGAAACTGTAAAAGCACTTATCATTGGGTATGCATTTTACAAAAAGCTGATATGCCAACTCTGCCACATTTTGTGGGAGATTTGCTATTTTTTGCTTGATTGCAACTCTCCCACATTTTACAAAAATCTCCCGTTTTTAAAAAAATTTAGATAAATAAAAATATACAACAACAATGTAGTGTTCATTTGTTCCTGGCTCATAAAAGACAATGAAACATAAACTGACATAAGCAGCAATTTTTACTATTGTATATTAAGCTTCAATGTTCCCCCCCCCCTTCTCCTGTGCAGGAGAAGGGGGGAGGGGCAGAAACAGATGTACACAGGCCAGCTTTGATACAGCTTCATGCTTTTGTTTTAGATAAACACTTTATGGTATGGGTTGAGAAGGATTATCCAAACTGTTGTATGTATAAATAGGCCACACAGCATGTGAGGCAATGTGAACACTGAAACAGTCAAAACTGTTGACATGATACTTTTAGCCCCAAAGGCCAAACATTCTCCCGCATCTTGAAGTTCGAAAGTTGGTATCTCTGCAAAAGCAAGAGTTAATTCAGAGGTTACAAGAACTTGTGACAAGTGTAGTCCCCTTGAATGAGCAAAATGGAGATAGCTAAATACTTTGTAGAGCAAAATGGCCTATCAGGCTGGCACTAATCTAAAGTTTTTGTAGTGCTAAATTTGTGAATTATAGGCAAACTACATTACACTGTTCAGTATACATAATCTGTTAATCACAGAAAACAACAAATAAAGAATTTCACCAAATTATCTCTTAACTATGCATTTGTTCCAGAAGATTTAAAATATGTCAAAAAATAATTATGCTAATTCAGTTTTTGCAAATTTGCACATTTTCTTGTTCATTTTTTATATCTGGTAAATGCCTTGCATAAAAAAGTATTCCAATTCCTCACTTAATTTTAAAAGTGGTGTAGGGTGTTGAACTTTTTTGGAACATGTTTTACATCCAGTCTGTATCTCTCTCACCTTTTACCAACTAAAACATTCTGAAACTCCTTCATTATTTCTCAATTCCAAACAAGACAATCAAGCTTGTCATTACACTAATGAGAAGCAATTGTTTACTGAAACACAATAATCTTAGTGTATATCGAGTAACTGCAATAGTAAAAAATTAAAATAATAATTACTAATTAGCAACAGTACAAAAACAGATAGTAAAACATCAAGACTATTGGTACACTCAAATCAAAATATTTTGAAAAGTGTATAATGGAAATATATAACACTTATTAAGCAATAACAGTCTTTACTTCAGGCATTCTGGAATTCTCTGCTGCCGTAGCTTCATTGGAACCTCTGCAGAATTGCACATTTGTGTTCAAATTTTGTCTCTGGCAAGCCCTACACATACTTAAGAATATATATAAAACTTGCTCAGATTCAAATTTCCTAGTTTAGGTTTTTAAAGGTTTCATAGTAAAGACAGAGTGAATGAGGTCAATAAGTTATTCATTACCATATTTCCTCAATTAAGCGCAGTGGCCCTTATTAATTTAATCCAAGAAATCAATACAGGGCTTATTCAAGGGCAGTGCTTATTCAGAATTAGCAAAAATTACCATACACTACTAAGTTAGTAACTAGTCAATATTATTTTTCTCTGGTATTAAAGAAAGGAATAACATGAACAAACATGAACATAATCGGTATAAGTAAGAAAAATTAATAGTTTAACTCTCAAAAGGAGTTATTAGAAGAGGAAGTTTTACCTATTTCCATCCAAATAAGCACTGTGGCACAAGTCTAAGAGGGGTCAGGTGCATGTTTTGAAACTAAAATGTTAAACTGGCACATGAAAAACGGCCATTAAGATAGATATTATTCAAGTTTTTGAACTTCAAAAATCAACTTAGAAAACATAGAGGATGATGTTGATTTCTTAAAATAGTTGGTCAACAAAATAGTGGACCCTGGCCACCTGTAGGTGGAGGGTATGCAAGCATACCCATTGTACCCCTCCCCCTCCCAACTGGCCTGTCTATTAACTTACCTGGAATTATTAATGAGGCCATTGGGTCAGAGTCTGCCCTTATTAACAAGTTCTTCAGTTTTGTCATCATATCTCTCTCCTCCAGAAATTCCCTGCCCTTCCTGTTTCCATGAGCGACCAACTGTGTTAATAACTCAATACAGTTCATACGCAATAGAACATCGTCTCCATCAAACTCTGACAACAACTTGTCCAGTATGCCGCATTTCTTGCCGGCGATATACGCCTCGTCTGAAAAAGCTTGTATTCTCACAAAAAGCTCGTAAACACGAAACCGTATCACGTCTTTTTTAAGAGTTAACTCATTAAATTCACTCTGTAAGTTGTGTTCAAACATTAATTTTAAGCCTGTTTCGTGTTTAGCTAAATTGATGAAAACGTTAGCAGCAATTTTCGCACACTCGAGTTTCTCGTCTCCAATAGCCCTGGCTGTGTACTGAAGAAGATCCTCTCTCTCGACTAGCGCCATAATGCCATTCACTGTGCTTGAACACCTCTCAAGCTGACTCACACACAACTCACGAACTTCACTAGAAGGATGATTCAAGCCCTCGATTATTACATCATGGTGCTGTAAAGCAATGGCATCGCACTTTTCGAAAATAAGCAATTTCTGCAGTATGCCTTTACACAACTTTATCTGCTCCTCGTTGTGCGTATTGAGGCAAGTAAATAAAAGATTTAAAGGTATAACCTGCCTTAAATCTCGCGGCTGAATACCTGAGCTACCTAAAATGGCGCTAAGCTCTCGAAGGTGTACTAACATCTGTCCTTCAGGTGATCTTGACATCTTCTGCAAGATTTCCTCAACTTTGGTCACTGCATCCGCCATCTTGGAGTAGCACGTGTCGGTTTTTTATGCGCCAACTCTAACCAGGCCTCTTGGCCTCCTCTAGACTTTCGCCCAGCGCGGAGCCGACTGTTTCTACGTACTGTGCTCGTAAAATTAGCCTCCTTAGTAAGTTAAGAAGTTCCTTAAAATTGTCGAGCACTCACGCAAATTTTGGTCACCTTAAAGAGTTTTCAAATACTAGTACAAGTAACTTTAAAATTGAAGCCCCTAGCCTGTGCAGTATAAATAAAAAGGGGGTAGGTTAGTCTGGCACTCTGGCCTGTAACGGAAGAAGTCAAAACAATGGTATTTTTAAGGAACCCAATTTTGTCGGGGGAGGTGGTGGGTGGCGGTACATAAACGTAAAAAACCTTTGTGAGTTATAGAATGGATTTATTGATGCTATAAATGACAACCGCAAATCAATCTTTGGAAGTCTTGAGCCCGCGGGGCTGGGGGTTGGGTACTTTAGGGTCAAAAGGGTAGGGATGACCGTCGGAAAGGTTCCCGAAATACCCTAAAAATACCAAGGGATAAAAATTTACCACCCCTTAAAAAATATCTCTCAGTTAAAAATACCAAATGAAATCAGAAAACTTTCCCTGGGTAGCTAGCGGGTCGACGTTAAGTCCCCTCTTTTTGCACCGAACGTGATATTCAGTAAAAACTAAAACACAAAAAAAAAGAAAAACGCAAAAGGCGGACTTTTGTCTTAACTTTTGTTCAGTAGGCACATTTGCTAAAACACGAGACTGCAAGCAGTCCAGTAGCTTGGCCTTTTTAAACCCTAAGAAATAACAGGCTCTTGCTTTAACAAAGGATTTCTTTTAACAGCCACTAAAAAATACCGGACTGGTAATTTTTACCCCTAAAAAACGACGGTCATACCTACCATCCCAATATAGGGAAGCATGCCCCCGGACG
>JAOBAT010113747.1:0-13039 GCA_026413305.1 Hydrozoanthus tunicans
CTTGCAACAACGCCTTCTTTGTGGAGAGAGGAGTCCATAATACAATAAAAACCAATACCCCTAAATCAGGTTTTGAGGTTCTTAAAAATACCATTGTTTTGACTTCTTCCCTTAACAAGCATTTCCGTTCGGTTTCGTCGGAGGGGGGTGAGGGGGGGGCGAGAGCAAAAACGTGAGGAGGAGATTAGGAAGGCCCACTCGTTTTTTGCTCTCGTCCGAATTTTTGTGAAACCGAAAAAAAAAATATCGCTGTGCAGGCTAGAGATTTCAAGGCACTGACGTTGAAACAGAAACATGTTGGAAAAAAATAAGAAGAAAAAAGGTAACAAAAAACTAAACTGTGTTGATGAAGAAATCTTAGCTTTACCTGTAAACGTAGAGCTTGTGAAGATTCGAACGATGTTCGATTCTTTGCCGGGTAATGTAGAAATGTCGCCCGTGAGCACTTTACGGAACTGGTCGGCAGACATGACTGAGTACTCTCGCTCTGAAACTAAAAAAATCATGTTGAGTTAAATCAAGAAAAATCGCAAAGAAAAGCCTGTTTACTTTCAGAAAGCCAAATGTTTCTATGTACAACGAAGAAGTTATTTTCATGGAATAAAGAACGTACGAAGCATCGCTGTTGAAAATTTTTAAAACCAGCGTGTTTTGAAATGTGCACAAACTGACTGTTTGCAATTGTATCAAAATGTAGAGGGAACCATTTGAAAAGGTAGACATATATATCATAGTACTTCCCAAAGCAGTGCTTGTAAAAAAAATGAACATTGAGAAGATTAATAGCCATATACGTTAAAATTTCTTTTTATCTTGCTAGTCGTCTGTACATTTTGTTTTTAATTAGATAACAAAATACGTCCCGGTGTGCTGGGACAAGATTCTTTCGTATTTCAGTTTTATTGGTAGTATTTCGAGTTGTTGTACTACTGCTATGCTCTCTATCAAGCCATAAGTTTAAGAATGGTTTCAAGCTGGTATATATTGAAACACTTACTCTATCTTATCTCTATATATGGTACAGATAGTGGCTTACAGAATGTTTACCTCGCGCCTGTCACTATCCACCTTCATTGCAACAAACTAAGTATTAAATATCACACAAGCAATTGGGGGGTAGGGTTGGGGGTAGGGTCGGGGTGAGGTTAATTGCTGGAAATTATGCAAACTACTTCTTTTACCTCCCACAGCTTCAGTTAATAAATGATAACTATCTCTTAACTTGACAGTTTTGTTTGCATTGCATTGAGTAATACTGTTATACCGGATAACAAGAACAGAATATCACCGATTCTTGTTCCCTAAACAAGATTCAAAACCAACCGAAATTTCGGCGCTTTTAATTCGTACTAGGTTGGTTATCCGTATCAAGTTCATGTTCGGTTTAATATTGATTTACACAATTTTCCTTTGTTTAGTCGATTCTAGAGAGGAGTCAACGTTGCATACTTTGCTTTAATATGTAAGACTGATATTTGTGATATTGCGATGAACAAAACGATAAAATTAAAACCAAGAATTCTTTAATCCTACGTAGCTTACCTGCTATTTTCGGTTGTTTATCCTGTTCGGCTCAAGCCTCAATTTTCGCTGGCAAATTTATGTTCAGTCATGCTGTTTACAATGATTTAAAACTTTTGCAAGATCGAGTACAAAGATGCGCTGAATTTTTAAATTAGTAAGATGCGCTGAATTTTTAAATTAGTTGGTATGAATCACTTGTAGTTAATTGCAGAAATATACATTGTAATGCCTGCAGTTTCAAACAAATAAAATTAGCTTCAAGAACACAAGACAAAGTGATAAACTCCGAGCTCCCTTCGACCGTTTAAAAGACCGGAATTGTTAACCGTATGCAAATTTCGCTCTAGATATCGTTTTGTATATGGTAGTTACTGACGCGTCGAGAACAAAACAATACAAAGCAGCGAGGTGTTGACGTAACAATAGTTTTTACAAAACAGCTATTTAAAGGCTCTTTTAAGTTTTTACAAAAAGATGTTCAGTGAATCCGCGAGTAAGTACAATAGCGAACAACAAAATAATCTATTGATTCGAATCTTTGGTTTTTGGAATTTTTTTAAAGTTCTGCTGACGTATCGAGTGTTATAGGCTTTAAGTCTTTTATGCCCTGAAGTCGATCTTAGGCCACATTGAAAATTAAATATCCCGATTTATCGTCAAAATTTTCCAAACATTCAGTAAGAGCGGATTTTTTTTCTTTTTAAATTTAATATTTCTGTGCAGTGGGCTTCGCACACAGTTTGAGAATATATCAACATAACTAACTATCAAACTAAGTTATTATGCGGTCAATACAACAATATTTTATATTTTGAAACATTCCAATGAGCTCAGGCATATCTGAAAGGGGCTCAAGTGCCGCAATATGCCGCAGGCTAAAATATTGGTCACTCTTTTTATTTTTTTTTTAACACAAACCAGAAATGTGTAGACCGTTTCGTCATTTATTTCTTTTATTTGAAAAACTTAAAAAAGCAATGTGCTAAATATGATAACTGACCGGCAAAGAAACTTTTCCAATCATTCATATGATCGAACAAGTTTAGCAGATTTCTTGTACAGCTGACCGCCCACGAAATTCCAATAAACGGAGTGAGAAAAAAATAGGAACTCTGTTACAGTCATAGTTTTGGTTAGGTAAGAAAAGCGTCAGAAAAATAATAGACCCCTTCACGATTGTAATTGCATCATGGGTAATGAGAGTCCGGTAGCGAACTGAGATTTATCAACGATTTCTCGCAAAATCATACGTTTTGAACGGTCGGCTTTTCAGACAGGCAAAGTAAGTTCAAATTCTAATCACACGCTGGTTTCTGGCCCAGTTGGCAGACAATTACTTGAAACTAAAGATGAAACTTTGTTAGAAGTCCATTTTTTCGAGCCAGTCAGTGCAACGAAACACACCAAAAATTAGCAGATGTTTTGTTAGAAGTCCATTTTTTTCGAGCCAGTCAGTGCAACGAAACACACCAAAAGTTAGCAAATGTTTAGGGTTAGAGCTGCCCTTGGTTATGTGAGAAGCAAAGTATTTTTAAATGAATCTGTGTGTGAGCAATCGTCAATAAACCTTACTTCAGTCGCTACTCGGCTTTCTATAACTCAAATGCTTTAGAGACTCGTATGGGGAGCCGAGTCACTGACGGGAATCGAACCCGCGACCCTCTGATTACCGGTCAGATGCTCTACCCACTGAGCTACAGAGACTCGCATAGGGAGCCGAGTCACTGATAGGAATTGCCACTCGCAACCCTCTGACTATCGGTCAACTGCTCTTTCTACTGAACTACAGACATTCGCATGGGGAGCTGAGTCATTGCCGGGAATCGCCACCAGCACGCTTCTGAATACCAGTCAGATACTCTACCCACTGAACTACAGACACTCACATGGGGAGCCGAGTTACTGGTTAAGTTCTTTCTATTCCCGGTTGACATGCGTCTCGCGAACTGCTCGCTCGATATGTCCAATAATTATGATCGGTAATCAGAGGGTTGCGAGTTCGATTTCCGTCAGTGACTCAGATTTTTTCCTAAGCACTCAACTTATGAAGCACTCTCTTTCGAGGTAATGATCAAGTTGCAAATTTCCATATGGAATAGTTTGAGGACCAATCCAGTTTGTCTTATCTAAACTGTCTTTGCTCTAAGCAAATTAATGTTGTCTTTGCTCTGAGCAAAAAAAATAAAACCCCGAATGGTTTAACTGAAAGCTTGCTCATGCTACAGCAAGCATGGAGCGGAGAAAGAACCGACTTTCTTACAGTGTCTCGAACCGGGAGCGAAGCATCAGGACTCTTCGACGGCTAGGAATCGGCATTAACGACTTGTCTTTTTCCTCTTCTTCAAGTTCAACATCGTAGCGATTTGCACTGTCAGCAATATTTGGTTTCTTGGAATGATTCACGTTAATATGTCGAAGTTTGATTATTGGAAAACCTGATGATAGGTTTACGGAGTCTTCGTCTGTTGGTTCCTGATTCTTGGAGATAATGTTGATAGGTTTAAGTTTGAATATAGGAATGTCTGACTTTGCTGTTTTGACGATACCTTCCTCTTTTTCTTCATGTTTCTTGTTCTCGGAGTTTTGTTCTTTACTTTTACTTGGTGCACAAGAGGAAATAAATGGCTCGTCTTCAGATGCGATTGATTTGCGATTCGCTTCTTTATTTTTCTCTTTTGTCGACATGTCAAACCCTTCGTTAGTGCGCTCAAACTCACTTAAATACGGGACCTTTTGGGTGCACTTTAGGGCCTCATATCGAGGTTTCTCTCTTGTGCATTTAAGTGACTCGTGTCTTGTCACCTTTTCACTTGGCTCGTAGTTCTCCTTTTCTTTCGCTGAATAAACACTCGCAGGCCGTCGGGTACTAGTGCTGCTTCTCTCATCAGATTCTTGGGACGGCAGTTCAAGTTGCCGTTTTATTATCCCGTTTAGCCACTTCAGGCTACACTCCGTCGGCTTAGCGATACCTTGCCTTACTTTTGGCCGCTGAAACTCTCGCATTTGCATCTCGCTTATACCAATTTGTGGACTCGCTGACAAATTAGCACTCCTCCGCTTTCCCGAATTCGTATACTCAAGGTCGATGTGAATTTCCTTAATCGCCAAGTCGAGACAGCTATTCTGGTGCGTTAGCGACGGCCGCGCCTCGTCCGCGTACTCGACGGTAATGCTATAGACGGGGCCGCCGTTATTCTTGCGACGTTTTCGCCAGATTATAAACGCGAATACCAATATTACCAACAAGATGCTAGGGATCAACGCAATCGCCAGCAACATTGGTAATCTTGGAGTTTGCTGAACAGCGCTCACTACTGTTGAGTCTGTTGGTGTCACATTTATACCACCACTTGCCACCCCCAGCACAACAGTGGTTAGTGGTGTCAGGGTAGAGGATGGTATGGGAACAATGAGCGATGGTACTCTCTTCGGAGTTTCTGGCGTCGTTGTTTCCTAGATTAAGAAAAAGATTGTTGTCAGGACATGGTTTAAACAGATCTTTTACGTGACGTCTAAAAATAATGAAAATAAATAACAGAATGATAATAACAAAAATGATAATTCTTGACAATGGCAACGACAGTGACACGAATATGCCAACAGTTGACAATGGTTATTCACTCTTTTCTGGATATTTACAACAATTTGCAAAAACATGATGTAAAGAAGAAAAAATAGCTAGCACTATAGGTTACATTGAATTAGTTTGAAATATTTAGTCGGAAACACGCACATAGCTGGTACAACTCAAGCACAACACAGAATGCAAATATCTAGTTAACAAGTATAGATTACACTATAAAAGCATCAAAAACATCACATAAGTGAAAAATGAAAAACAAGTTAAGGTTCAAGAAAACGATAATGATAGTTCTACATCAAACATATTGAAGGAATTAAGAAAAATGTCACGATATCATCTCCGGCCGAGTCTCCGCGTCAAGTACAAAAAAATTGCTTTCAAGGTGCTTTTCTTATTTGATGAAGTTTTACGAGAAAGGTAACCACGAGAATGATTCTCATTTGACTGTAGCCTCGGAAAAGATATCGGGGATCACGTAATTAGTGTGTTCTACAGTTTAATCCTTTTTCTCCGGATCTGAAGCAGAAAAGCTTCAACTTCAGGACTTCTGTAAATGTAAGTCGCTTTACAGAGATAAATCCGTTCGAGGGTTTTCTAGTTCTTAGCAGTTTTTTCTCATATGCACGGGGTGCATGCAGTGTCTAACACTAAACAATGCCAAAATGGCTGAGTGCTAAAATTTTATCTGTCAGAATGAGTATTTTTCACTGTGAACAACAAGAACATCCTCAATCGAAAATACTGATCATTTATCTCTCGGCATGAGGTTATAAAAGGCTCACTTTACGGTGGTCTAAACTTTATTGTACTCTACTGTATTTAAAGTTTAAAGCAAAGACTATTTCACAATTTTGAATACGACCCACGGAGCTTTTTTGTGGCAAGTGGTCAGACAAAGAGGAACTTCTGACTGACTGATGATAATGTATTCGGACTTCATTTAATATGTAAACAACTCGAGTTAGCGCCTGTACTGAGTAATGTACGTTGTCACAAGTAGCTTAAGATTTATAAGCGTTTCTTAGCTTCATAAATACAATTCTTACAAATATCACGAGTGGAAGCTTTTCTTTTGGCTTAGCTTACGAACGGAAATATTCATAAACGAACACCAGAGGGTAAGACATGTTAGCGCTGACTGCTGTCGAATTCGAAAAAAATTATAGTTCGTGAATTTTTTGAAGTTTGACATCTAAATACATATCCATGCCGTTTGTTACTTTATATAAATTACCTTGTGTTGCCTTCTCCTATCTAAGGCCATTTCGCTTATTGATTTTTAAGGAGTAAAATACACCTCGGACGTTTTGCTTGCAGCGACAAACCAGCTGCTATATATATATGGTGGTAGTCTTTATAAGAACTGAACACGCCACAGCCTAACGCTGATAAACGCGCATGTTCAGAACACGAAGCTGACTTGACATATTTGGCGTGAGAGAGCAATGAACACGCATATAATCTGCTTATGAATGGAGTCTTTAACACAGCTAATGCCAAGACTGACAAACTGCATTTATGTCCTTTTGCAGATAGAGCAGTACAGACATAAAGCATTGGCTCTGAAAAAGCCGCTCAGTATTGAAACAGAACAATTTTGGAAGTGTTTGGAGCAGCGCAAGATTTTTTAGCTGCGAAAGATTTCAGTAATTTCCCAAAGTATATTCAAATCGCCTTTGCGAGGAAACGGCTCAATATCCGGACGATAAATTACTTCGCTGACTCGCAAGTCAAATTCCGAAGGGCTCTGATGAAACGGATTCTTGCTGTTAAACTGAGATGTTGCGATATTTCGTGATGTCCTTTTGCCGGTAAAATTATGCAGTTTACTGGAAAGGGTAACATTTCAGTTCACAAGTTCAAATTTATAATTCATAGTTTAGATATAAGCTTAGTTTTAGTAACCAACTGAGGTGCTTAACTTGCGTATATTGAACGGCTTAGAAAAAAACTGAATTAGAAGTTAAAATCACTAAATATATCCAACCATGTTAAGGGAAGTTTTGTGAGCGCGTATTGAACGGCCCACTGAGTTGTGACAGCAAATAAAAATTTAACCATGAGTTTAATCATGTTGTTATTCTAACTGTTAATTATAAAATAAAATTACTTGTGTTGTTTTAGTACTGTTATGGTTTGTGCCGAGTTTGGGCTTCTCAACCGTTTGGCGCATGCATTTCGCCTGATTAAAGAGCTGAACTTCATTCCATCTTTAAGTTCAGTTGAATAAATGAGCAGTTGGATAAAACGAGAAGCATACAGACTTGTTCCTTAAACTCTTGGCCTTTTGGAACAATACTTATCAGAAATGCTCCACAAATCTATTTATTCTAATATGAAAAACTGGCGTGTTTCGCAGTTCTTGATGGGCGGTAGACAAGCCCGCCATTTCCTGCTACAGGCATTAACTAAATCAATATAACGAAAACAAGAAAAACCTGCAACTGATGCTATATCGAAATAAAACGTGGGTTCTTTTTCATTACCATGGCTGGTGCTGTTAATATTGTTATATATTGTCATTATAATTTTTATTTACTATAATTATTGTTATTGCTATCTTAAAATGTATTATTATAAAGGATGTTGGCTGTTAGTGCATCAGTTTTACCTGGCACTTATTCATAGTCATCGAATCGTTGAAGAAATAGATTTAGCCAGAAAACAAGATTCGAGAAACTCTAGCTTTTCAGGTTAAGACACAACCAGTTTTCGTCACCATTTATAGTTTATTTTTGTAATCCCTTTTTTAGTATATTTTCGTTGTTTAATCCAAAAACAAGCGGCTTAATTATAAAGTATTAGCCTGTTTTCCGACTATTTACCTGGTGGCCGGCTATAGAAAATTGCCTTTTAATCTGGCTTACTGACAGAGAG
The DNA here is from genome assembly GCA_026413305.1 of Hydrozoanthus tunicans. Classification (NCBI taxonomy): domain Eukaryota; kingdom Metazoa; phylum Cnidaria; class Anthozoa; order Zoantharia; family Hydrozoanthidae; genus Hydrozoanthus; species Hydrozoanthus tunicans. The sequence goes on from JAOBAT010113747.1 coordinate 7,985, forward strand.
ATTTCCTGGCTTTATATAGGAACTAATAATAAGGTGGTTTAAACCGAACACAGGAACCACAGCTTATACACAACTGAAACTGCTTTGTGTAAAGAACAAAAACACAATAACTGGCTGGGAGACACTGAAAACATACTCGAAGTTTCGCTACTCATTTTATGACAAACAGCTTGTGTTATTCGGAGGAAGTCAAATGAGATAAAGTATATACATGGCGTATGAATTGAATTTATATATACTGTTTTACTATACTATCTATTGGGATACTACAGCTGCTTTCGAAATTTGGCTCTTACCTTAATTTCCGACACCGCACTGACTTATATACAAGAGATACTTTATTTTCATGGCTTTGCGTACTAAACACACTGATTTGAATCAACACTTTATTCTAATTTTGTTAAGCTGCATGGTAGGCAAATAAACGTATTTCAAAAAGTAAAGTTATTAAGTTATTCAACATATTACTGCGGATTAGGTCCAGGGGGGGATGGGGGGACAGAGGTTGGGGATGGGGGATCAGGGCCTATACCCCCTTCCCCCTTTTCATATTAATCCAAAAAGCATTTTTTTCGTCCACGCTTAGCGGCATGCTCCTTTTGGGTTATTGATACGTTATTTATTTTGCAATACCATAAAAATTAATTTGTTTTGTATCATAAATTAATAAGCTGGCTCGACGACGTGTTTTACTTGACATATTTAGCATTTCCAACGCTTTCACAGTATTTCGACAATATTCAAACTACTTTTATATAAACTAGCTAAAAACTTGTATTTTGTATCGATTCCTCGAAAAGGAAGAAGCAAATCGTGCCTAGTAATATTTTGTTTGTAACTAAATTATTAGTTTCAACATCTATACGTGTTTTAGGTGGGGTACTGTTGAATAACACTTACACAAAGAAAATAAACGACCCTTAAAATTAATTTGTTTCATTAGCACTGAATATAGAGTATTGGCAAGAATAGACTCAGTAAAGAACGTATCTGGCCGTCTACGCTCAAGGAATACAAAATAACATAGGCGGTGGAACCGGGGAGGCAATGATTTGGTTGGGGGGGGCCACCCCTAAATAGTTTTCTGGCTAACAACAACAACGAACTATATCGCTACGGTTTTCAAAACGTGCATTTGGCCAATCTAAGCCTCGTTATTCTTATAAAATTGCTCTTATAAAAAATAGCGTGCAAGAGTTTTCGAAAATAGATGGTTAAGAAGTATTAACTTCTTCCTGTCAGCTTTCATGTATTGCTGTTGATTAACAAGCGAGTAAAATCAAAGGTGACTAACTCATTCGTACGCCTGACGAGCGTCCACACGCAAAACTAAGAGTCACAGAGAATCGATGCGCCATCTCTCAATTGAAAACTTTAAACTTGCTCTGCTATCATTAGTATTAAGCACTTTACGATACGGTAGACTGTGCCCACAATGGCTACACTTTAGTTCTTAGCCGTTGATTTATAGTGTTTGTGTGCGCGTGATGTGAAACATTGTTTTTCTTTCTCAACAAAGGGCGTGTTTTCTACCTTAGGATGTGTCGGCAGTAGATAAGGCACACAGATAGTGTTGAATTGTTTAATTATCAAGAATGTCTAGTTATTATATCTCTGAGGTCCCTGTCATATGTCCCCTCGCCTTCAGACGAAAACAACGGGACAGTAGCTACCAAACCAGTTATGTCTTTTTAAGTTTCCGGTACATTATTTACACAGCTTGTTAAAAAGTTTCGCAAACTTGAAATGAGTTAAAAAAGATATGATGCAATCACGAAACAACGGCTTTGTGATATCTACAGTTTGACCCGAGGCGATGCATTTAATATACGCTATCAAGCAGGATGGATTGCTATTAATAAGTCCAGAGATTTTACTGGGAGATAATTCCTTCAAATCTCGTCATGACACATTTTAAATGCGATCAATTGCACGCTAAATTTGCCTGCAAGCAACTCTTCCCTCTTTAACCAATTCGAACGAGTACAAAAATTTCGCACAGTTTCGTGACTTGGCCAAATTGACAGACGCCTTTAAGGGGAAAATAAATTATTATATCAAATTTGCAAATTGTCAGTTTCCGGAAAGCCGCTATTGTTACGATAACAGACATGCTAAACTCAAACGTGCATGCAACTTTCGAAATTCAAGTTAAATAAAAAAATAACAGTTCTCAACAGATTGGGCAGAGCTCAGACGCCATTGAGTAGAATACTTTACGAATAAAATAAGTACTGTGCCATACGGCCTTCGTGCTGAGTCAGAGAACAATTTAAAAAACAGAATTTACAAAATTAACAACGAACAAACCATATACTATGCTTTCTTGATACACTGTTAACAACTTTAGACGATCTTTGTACATGTAAAGTTTCCATGATGTTAGTTGTATACTCGGATTAAAAATTAGCAAATATTTGAAAACTCAGAAAATTGAAACTATGTGTTTTAGTGAGTGACAGGGTCTCGTAGCTCCATAAGCATTGAAGCAAAGCGAAAACACTAGTAAGGTGATATGTCTGAAGGAATGAAAATCTACAATGTTGACACGACTGATAACCTCCATTTTAAACCAGTCAATACTTAAGTCGTAGAAAACCACAAAAACTGCTGTCTGTTAGATAAAAAAGATTTCTTCGATTAACATTTATTCTAACTCTTGAACCCGTTGTTTAAAAACCACAAAATTATAATAAATCTTTCTGCATGATTTGCTATGGCGGTCAGAGCCTGACTTTGACTGCAGAAAGAAATATTAAAAGAACGACTGGAGAAAATCAAAAACTATTCTGTTTTGCCAACAAACAACAACAATACAAAAAATATCATAAAAAGTGCGTTTACCGTACCTTGAGGTTTTCTGTGTTAGATGCCCCTTTATTTATACCCCGAGTTGAGAAGATATCAACAACTGACGAACTAGGGATCCCTGTGGTTGTAGCTTGAACAGGCCACAGGTAGACCAGCGAGGGCAAGATTGCACTGGTCACAACACCTTGGAGAAGTGGCTTTGATGTAAATACAGCGGTTGAAAAGAGTACCTGTGCACTAGTGGTAGTAAGCTTTGGAGTGCTTTGGTACAACACTTTGGAAGGAGCTTTTGACAATGGGCGCGTTTGATAACTCGTATATTCCCGAACTGGACTACTTGATGGCGCATAGGTAAATTTTTGCTCCAAAGAACTAAAGTCTTTTTGAGAGGCTATGATCGAGAAATCTCTCGATATGCCACCTGTGGTCATAGTTTGTTCTCGTTTCACAATATCTGAAAATAAAGTCGTGTTTTTTCGTAAACCCTTTCTTCCCGCGGTGATAGTTTCAGTAACAACAGCTTGCAAATCGAGAGAGTTTCCAGAAAATTTTACATATGTTGTTTCCGAAACTACATTGTGAATCATGCTGAGATCTTGAGGTTGGAAGCGCGAAATAGGCGATGACGTACTCTTAGAGGGCACAACTAGAGGAGAGCTTTTACTGTACCCGAAACTTGAATACATGTCAATATTTGTGCTTGTGGATGGTGACGGGTGTATTTGAGAACTGACAGTCGCCGCTTTAGGCAGTAAATTATCTGAACTTGCAACTGATCTTGAAGTTAAGCTAAAAGCGTTGGAGTTTATACTGGCAGTGTCTCGCAACACGTTCACATTACGTGACAATAGCGGGACACCCGCATTGTGAAATAAAGTTACAGTTTGCGAATAAGCCACTTTTGACGGCTCAGTTGAATAGCGGAGCTGCTTTTCATCAGCCGTGGAATCTGCTCTTGGTCTTGTTGACAACCGCTGGGTTAAACGTGTGCTCGTCGTGCCGAACTCTGTTGTTTCGGTTGATTCAACTGCGCTTTTTGCAATATTCACACCCTGTACACTTAGCGATGTCTCAACTACGTTTCGAGTTACAAAACCCAATGGTGAACTTGACAAAATATTTGATACGATATTTACTAATGAACTGTGGAATGAAATTGTTTTACCTGATAGTTTTGGATTTTCCTTACTAAAGACGGTATTTAAAGTCTTAAACGAAGTCGCGGCATCGGAAGTAACTAGCACTTCAGTGGATTTAAATTTTTCTGGTCTTAAAGTAAAGGCCTTTCTCGAATGTTCCATTGTGTTGTTTACGATAACAGCACTTGAAAAGTACTCAGAACTTGTAGACAACTCATTTGAAAATAGGGCTCCTGTTTTTGTGGCAGCGATCTGAATATGTCTACTCGATTGACTTTGCGAATTGATTTGCGTGGGAAACGCGGTATTTAGTGGCACTGGTCGCGATAACATATTAACCCCAGATGTAGAGACCTGTTCAAGAGCATATTTTCCAGACAAGCTAGCTGTTTTGCCCTCTAAAATGTTTGTAGTTTTTACTCTTTCGATGTACTTAAAAGCATCTTGACTGAACAAGTGAACAGAAGACGAGGTTTGTTCTTGTAAAAGCGTTAAATCCTTCTCTGAGTTAGCAAGAGTTAACTGCAAGCCGGGAGTGGAAGTTGTATAAATACCATTTTGCAAAATCATCGAAGGGGTTTTTCGTATTTCCGTTTGCTTTGATGGGTTTAACGGACTTGCAATATCTGGTTTTCGACTCGGCGAAGCCACATGGCTCGCGGTTGTGGGTCTGTAACCAATTACACTATCTTTCGTCCTTTGTAAAGTTTCCTGTCTAATGATTTCACTTGTGAATAAAATGTTCGTTGTCAAAGCTGCACTTTTCTCAAGAATTTCGTGTGTCGAAACCGGCACCGAAGTCCTGTCCCCAATATCGGCAGCATGCGAAGTGAACAAAAGCTTTTTATGATACAAAGCGTTGGATGTCAACAAAGTCGAAACATTCCCATCCTCCGTCTTCAACCTCGGCTGATTTCCTAGCAAAGTACCATTCGTAACCACTTGCCCAGTAACACAGATAACAAACCATGATAATTGAAAACCAATTACAGTTGCAAAAAGTAGATTTGTCGTCTCCATGTCAAGTCTCCGCAGGTCTCCGCAAACGGAAAGATTCAAACCAAAAACGAAAGGACGGCAACGAGCAGGAAACTAAAGCCTTCCT
>JAOBAT010113758.1:0-14224 GCA_026413305.1 Hydrozoanthus tunicans
AGAGTCAGTCACTTGAAGGTTTAGCTTGGCCAAAGTCCAAGAGTCACCATCTCCAGGAGCGTAAACTGTTGAGTCTGAAATAAAAGAAAAGCGATACGCATTTAAACTGGTGAAAACACTACCTCTGACTATATCTGTAAGTATAAAGGATGACCATTTCAGAAGACTAATTGTAGAAGTAAATAAGTACCACTTTCGAAAATAAGGTCCACAGACTGAGAAGATCGAAGTATTTCATTCGACAGGAATAAACTGAGCCAAAACCAATTCTGGAGTTGCACACAATGCTGCTGATGAACAGTAACTGTCTTTTTGGTTTTCGTTTCCAGTAACTATTACAGTTTATCAATGTCTGTAGTTGTTTGATTTGTGTCTTCAAACGGAACTTGAAATTTGGAACGTGAAGTTTGCCTCAACGCGACGCAAGTCCTTAATACAGATCACAGTGAGCCTGTCCTTATGGTCAGCGACAAGGGTTGACAAAATTGATATAAAATGTTCGCCTTTTGTCAAATGAAAAAAAGTTTTCGTGGTATTCATTTAAAAATAAGTACTTTTAAAAACGAAAAGAAAAACTGAAAATATTAAGAGAGGTTATAGCTGTATCCTCACAATAGTTGCTTCTATTAAAACAGCATATTATAATAACTTAAATACGGTGACCAGTCAGTCCAAATAGAGATTCTATAAGATTTCTGTAGGAGGGAATGGCTCTGATAATTAGCCGTAAGAACTGCCAATGATCTGATAATTAGCCGTAAGATCTGCCAACCCCGAGGTTTCCGGTTCGGTTCCCGGTGTGGCCGACGGTTGAAAATTTGGGTGACCTTCTTTTCCGCTAAAATTCGCCCAGCTTTCTATCCTTCCGGGATCGGTTGAGCGAGTACTAACAAACATGGACCGCTAGGCCTTAAGCGCCTTTGTATGTGCTTCCGGTCCGATGGGGGTATTATTATTGTAAAGCGCCTTTGAACATTTATACTCATACAAAAGGTGCTGCACCAATGCGCTACTATATTTTACACCCATTTTTCCGTGGGTAGGGTTTCAATCTACTGTGAGAGCAGCCTTCAAGTTCAAGTTAAGGTTTTAATATATCTAGGGGAAAATAGGGTGAAGTTTTTTTTTTCACAAAACCTGATGATTTGTCTGGAGTCATTTCTGTTTTCTTACTTGGTTTGTAATCCATTTGTATGGCTAGCGGTACGAGCTCACGTGGTTTTTTCTTCTCCAACTGTTGCTTGTTCATTTCTTCTTGAAACTTCTCGCCTGGTCGCGAAATAAAGAAGGCGATGGGAGATTTGAAGTCCATCACTTTTCGGTAGCGTTTTTTCTCCGCGATATCGTCGGACACGGTATCAATTTTGTCGCATAATGGATAACGAAGTGCGAACACGTGACCGGAAGTAATTGCCTGCAGATAATTTGATAAAAATAATTTGCTTTCAAAACGACATGCACACACGGATGCAATAACGACTGTATAACTAGTTACAGAGTTCGAGAACTACTTCAAGAACTTATTGTTTGTTAAAGGAATATTTTCAATGATTTGAAATGAACTATAACATTTGCAAATCATCATTACTTTCACCATTAATGTCAACAGCGTCAATACGTTATCGTTACCTTCTTCATCATTATCATCATCATCATCACTATTGTTGAAGAAACAAAAACCAGTTAGACGCTCTACCACTGAACTATGAGCACTCAAATGGCGAGATGGGTCATTAAGTTTTTACCTTTATGAATTATCGTTATCATCATTGCTAATATCGTTATTATTTTTATTATATTTTATCATTATTATTATTATTATTATTATTATCATTATTTATATCATCATTACTATTATGTACTTCTTAATTGTTCTTCTTATTTTACCAATATTGTTATTTTTATTAAATTTATTATTGTTATTAATCATTAACAACATTACCAGAGTGCTTCCCAGTCAATAAGCGTCAAGACACTTACCGATTCAAAAGTATGGTTAGAACCAAGAATTGCTCTCGTAGATTTGTCCCAATCGAAATCTTTGTTTAGCAGTGGTTGCAAATCTGACCATTTCAAACCTTTTTGAAAATGAAGTCAAAGTATTATTCTCACTAAATTTTGTTAAATCACTTGCATGAAACATCATAAAACTATGGAATCGGGAGATAAGCGCTGGCCTAATGGTCGATTTGGTACGAGTTATTTAGCAAAGAGTCTTTTTTTTTGCACCTAAGACTTCAATGCCAGAAGTTGCAGTAATTAGTCATCAGTGACTCGACCATTGGTCTGCAATAGGAATCAAAACCAAGAACGTATTCATAACGCAAATGTACTCACCGTTTTTCATCGCGACTCTCCGTAGACTCATTGGATTAAGCCCTGCAAGTCTCTGCTCTGTAAACACTTCGTCTTTCGTCCAGTTGTTGAAAACATCTTGAAACGGTTCGTTGTCTGACGGATATCTGTAATAATCCTACGACATAACGAATACGTGCGTTACTATAAACCCTATTCCTTAATGGAAGAGATTTCAAAATTATTTTGGGTGCAATAGACTAAATGAGCCTACCTACTTTGTTTTGGGTAACCAAATCTTGCAAGAGCTTAATTGAAGATCGAGGCTAGTAGAACCAATTTCCATATAGATAAAGAATTATTGAAGCCCCTGCCCTCTATGAATGAGGTCGGTCTGTGATAAAGGACCCGAAACCTTCTTTGTAAACCTAGTCGCAATTTATATTTTCATAAATCTAGACTTTCACTCAACAAAACCATTACCGTGATTGGTTGATTCTTGATCACGTGCCCATGATCAAATTGAAATGTATCCTGCCCCAGATGAAATTGTGCAGTTATTGTCCGCCCGCCATCTTTGTTTGCTTTGTTATATGATTGTTTAAGGGAAAGTATAAATGTATAACAAAGCACTTAGTGTATAGTCCATCGGCAAACAAGTAAGTTTTGTTTTCCCTCGAGTCCCGATATTTCCCAAGACAAAGCCGTTTCCATGGGGACCATACTATGATCTGGAACGAGCCAAACGTAGGGTAGGCGACTTTGTCATTAAAAGAGGTTGGAGCCTTTTGCTTATAACCCTTTGATGTATACAATGGTCAATGACGTTTGGGAACTAGTGAACGGTTGAAGGCATAGGAAGGATTGGGTTCAGAGAAAAATAAATGGAACAAGGAAAATAAAGATCGCCCAAAAACCATTAATTGATCAACATTTCAGACGAAAAAGTTGTTGCACTTAGAATGTAATTTTATGAAACGGCAGCGTTTCAACGGATTCAACGGTTTTATTTTTTCAACGTTTTGCAATAACATTAATAATTTGAAATAAATAAATAAAAAGTGGAGGGGACAGGGTTTGCAACCTTAGGGGGTTAGACTCGCAACCTGGCACCCTTCTTATTTTACAATGAGTTAAGAGATTATGAACGGTAACTAAAGGTAGAATCTTGAATTATAGTTTTCGTTTGCAGTAATATTTACGAACTGAATTAAGTATCATTATTTGCGGTTAAAACTTCTCAAGAGATTTTAAGGCATTTTCAACTATTGGCTGGGAGAAAATCTTTATATTTTTTCTTCAACACTTTAATGGACTTGCTAGCTCTTATGTCGTTTGGAGTCTCATTCCAGATCTTAACTGCAGCGTATTTGACACTAAACTGGCCATATTTGAGATTAGCCCGCGGAAGGAAAAGATTTTTCTTCGTTTTTGATTGTGTTTTATAGTTATGAATTGTGCCAATATCGCGGAAATAGTTTGAAAAAACTTCAGGTAACTGCTTAATGTTATGTTTATAGACTAGTTCTGACAACTGAAGATTCACTATTTCAAAAATGTTTAATATGTTGAGCCTCTGAAATAAGGGTCTACTTGGAGACCTGTGGTCTGAAAATGTAAGTGCGCTAATGCTCTTTTTAGTAATAGGTGGATAGGAAGCAGTTTCGATTTATAGTTGCTGCCCCAGATGAGAGTTGCATATGAAATATGCGAACAGATAAAACTGTAACAAAGATTTTTCAAACTATCTAGATCTAGATAGTGTCGCGCTCTAAATAATATTCCGGTCGAATTTGCAATTTTACTGCTAACTGAATCAATATGACAATTCCAAGTAAGATTTTGGTCCAACAATAAACAGAGAAATTTTGTATGTGTCGCTCTATCAACTTGTCTTCCTAATTTCAAACGGAAGCCTTGCTCAATTCTAGCACTACTATTTTTAAGCTTTTGTCTAGAACCAAAAAGGATGAATTTGGTTTTATAAAGATTGACAGTCAGTTTGTTTGCTTTTAACCATTCCTCTAAACAAGCTAATTCTTTGTTCAAGACAATTACGGATCTTTTAAGAGACTTATTACTAACAAGAAGATTCATGTCATCAGCATATAGCACGATATGAGTTAAACTAGTAACGAATTGAGCATCATTGATATATATTAGAAACAGCATAGGGCCAAGGACAGAGCCTTGTGGTACCCCATATTGTTGAGGTAAGATGTTTGAATTTACTCCGTCAACACATATATATTGTCTACAATGCTAAACCAAGCCTAAAATAAGCTCCGTTATTGATTCCATAGTAAGAGAGTTTGTCCAAAAGTATGCCGTGATTAACGGTGTTAAGTACCTTTGACATATCTAGGAAGACACCTACAGAGGTGCCCCCATCATCGATGGACTCAATGATTCTATTTACAAAGTCTAAAATCGCAAAAATAGTACTTCTCCTTTTTCTAAAACCAAACTGATACTCAAACAAGAGGTTATTCTGTTCTAAATGAGCAGTTAGAATTTCAAACACAATTTTCTCCAAAACTTTGGATAATATCGGAAGAAGTGATGTTGGTCTATAACTTGATGTTGTGCACCGATCGCCACTCTGTAAGGCAGAGCGTCTGTTTGCATTTAAATAGTGCTTCGATCGTTACACATATACCCTTTATTGTATACTTATAGACGCTGCAAAGGAAAGTAATATGCTAAGCGAGGAAAATGAAAGAATTTTTGAAAGACGGTATGAAGACTAGGAGCAAAAAACCCAAGAGAAACAAACTGACAAACAAGATAGACTGGAAAGGATCGAGCGGATCAAAATAGAAGGGATAGACCTGGAAATTAGCTAGTAAACGGAACGAGCCAGGCACAAAAGCAAACTTGGGAGGGAGAGAGAGAGGATGGACCTTGAGGCAAAAATTTAAAACGAGGTAAAGATGAAGGGATATTGAAGGACTAGGAGAGAAAAGAGACAGGTTTTTATCCATATAGGCGGATCTTGTTGTTCACACAAATAACACATAAACCGAACTTCCATATTCAAACAAAATAAGCAAAAAAATCGATAGAGTTTTGCGCCGGTTAGCACAACCTTTTAAAGTTTAAGGTTGTTGCATTGGATAATTTAGAGAAATGAGCCTTTTAAACTCAAAATTTACAGTAATTGTACGGAGTGCATGGAGGCAACTCTTCCCACCCAGCCAAACAATGTCTGTTGTTAGAAAAATTTAGAAGCCTCGTTACTTTTTTGCCGAGCAATGATTATTCACTTTCCGTTTCTCTATCGAATCTGGACTCATTTTGTCTCAATGTTAGAGTTTGACTAATGTTAATGATGCAAATTTAAACAATAGCAGCATTTTAAAGCCTGTAGCTAGCCCTTTGCCACTTCTTAAATGAAGATTTACGATGCTACAATAGACACTGCTTTTAAACAATCAGGCCCAACCTTCATTAAATCTGCTTACAAGAAACCAGGCAAACTACCCGTCCACTGGAAGTCTAAGACCCCGATAAGCTGGAAAAGAAATTCGATTCTAAGTGCCTTACATCGCGCAAAACGTATTTCTTCTAATTTATCTTACGAAACAGAATCAATTAAGAAATCTTTTCTCAACGCTGGCTATCATCATAATTTTGTCTTGAACACTATCCGCAATTTTGAACGTCCTAATAAATCTGAAGATGAAACCTTGCTCCCCACTCACTGGTTTGACGATCGCTCGGAAATCTACATCAGTCTCCCCTACTGCCAAGCAAATGAAAAACTTAGCCGTAATTTTCTTTGATCTCTTCTTTCCTTCACAAATGGTACTCTGAAACTTTGGAACTTTGGAAAACAAAGAAATCAAGTCACTATTCAATAACAAAGACAAAAATAAACATCAGTCCCACGTCGTTTAGCACGGCACGTGCAACTGCGGAGCTTATTAGTATACATTGGAGAAACCTCACGAAACCTCGAAGAGCGAGTAAAAGAACACCAAGATATTTGCAAGCTTTCTGAACCTGCCCGTCATCTCGCCTGTCATTCTAATTATTCGTTCTCCTGGGAAGTTGTGACTTTGCTTATTCCTGGACCACCCCCCGCATTTTAGAAGCCTTGATTATCGCCAAAATTCGCCCTAATTTGAATAAACAAGTCCAAGCATTCTCATTGTCTCTTTTCCCCTCGGGGATAACTTAATAACTACCAATAGCATATAAACTACGTGCTCTCTTTAGCGCAGTTCATTTGCCTGCAGATGACTTCATTAGTCGAAAACGTTTGTTTTTAAAACTACCTTTTAACTTTATATTACCATTTTTGATATTTTAACTTATTTGGTGTCTTTATGCATCGCAATAGATTTAGTTCCACAAGATAAGAGAAACAAACTTTATATAGACCCTAGGCATAAATTGGAGGAGAGTAGACAAAGGCATTGCTAAAGTTGCACTAGAGTAGAATCCACAAACAAAGCGGGAGAGAGGGTGTCCAGCACATAGCTGTCCAGAGGAGAACACGCAAGGCAGAACTGAAAGCAAAAAGCATTTTATGGACAGAATGCATGGTATCTGTATACGCTTTTCCTACCCCAACTAACTCCATTTGTTTTGAATGGAAGAAGTTGTGTGTTCTTTTGTAGAACTGAAAATCGTCAGCTTCTCTAATGCCAGAACTAAGCCAGGATCCTAGAGTCTCCTGGCCAAAACGGACAATCTTTGCGTATAGACGGAGATGGATTCTTGCAAACGGGTCTTTGCCAAGTGTATCCGTGAACTGTTTTTCGGTCATGTGTAAAAGAGGTGTAGGTATCTTTAGAGTAGCAGGGACCTTGATCTGGTAAATTGTTTTTAGTTTAGCTAGCTTTTGCTGCCGGATCCCTCGACACTTTGGTGTTGCGTGTTGCGGTAGAGAAACATTACAGTGCCCTAAGAAAGATTGTAGAAATACTCTCAGCGTGTTATTTTAAAAATGTTGGTTTGTTGGTTAATAAAATTAAAAACTAAACATTTCCGATTTAAGCTGTCATGTTCGCTTGTCGTAAACGTTTGTCTTTAAACCTTATAATTCAACAAACCAATAACTACAAGAATATATTTTATCATCCAGATGAGTTATAATATGAAAAGTTTTTAAGCGCGACTTTTTAAATTTTACATTCCTAACATAAACATGTATATCTTATATTAAAATATATGGTAAGATCAGCGTGATTTTGATTTCCCTTTCACTTAAACAAACATTATAGTGATAAACATCTAGATTATTCTTACAATTACAATGAGAAACAAGCTCTTTGGGTTGAGAAATGCAAAATTTGATCACCCTAATTTTTTTCCTGTTTAAAGTTCTCTCAAGCTTTTCACAGAAAATATGTAGATGCGCACGATTCAGGAGAACTTGAAATCTGAAAAGCTCAACACACCCGAGCTTTTGCTTGGTTACTGCTGTACAAACTTTCCTTATATAAGATAGTCCGATTTTTTGGCCGAGCTCGAGGCTAAAGGTTCTTAAACAATTTTAAGGTTTTCAACCTCCAGCTTTTTTAAAATGTTCTTAAACATATTTGTTAGTATTCGGTGTACAGTTGTTATTTTCTGTTTGTTAACGAACAAACAGAAACATATGCGCTATTGAATTAGGGCTACAGTGAGATCTCGACTTAAAGAAGCTCTATTTAACGAGGTTCTTGACATAACTGTAATATATTTTAAATCTGACTCGCTCAACACTCCAAGCTCAACTAAAACTCACAAACTCTATTTCGCAACTGCAAACTCCTTGAATATTTAAACACACTATCCCCTAGAGAACCAATTCTATTTTGTGGAAAAGCACGTGCATCACGATTATTACAATAACGAAGGATATTTTACAGTCCAGCCAAAGTTACAGTAATATGTATGGAACAGAACTTCGATATAACGAGCTTCGATTTAACGAAATTGTCAACATAACGAACAAAATTTCGAAGCCCAAATGTAAAATTTACCTCGATTTAACGCTTGGAGATCAAAACGCGATAAAAGACGAAAGCGAAACAGAAGAATTTTTTAGCTTTCAATTAACAACTGGTTATATCTTACAAAAGTACTGTGAACACTGGAGCAGTTAACACATCCACATTTAAGAATATTTTTATCGTGAGTTTTTCAAAAACAGAGCGAAAATACAAACATAGTTTTCTAGTTCTTTTGTGCGTTTGTATACAAACATTGACCGAAGTGTTGTTTCGTACAGACAATGAATTACAATTAACTTTGTTCACAACTGAAATCATTTAATGTGGTCATGAGATGCACTGTTACAAAACAATGAACACTGTTCTACTGTACATAATACTGAATCTTGATATAACGTACTGTTTGGCTGTTTTTTTGCGAATTCGTTATATCAAGGTTTTCGATTTAACGAGCTCTGGATATAGCGAACAAAATTGCCCGGTCCCCTGGCACTTCGTTAAATCGACGTTTCACTGTACCAAGGCCGGCTAAGAGAAATGATGATGATCATGATGAAGATGTTGAAAAATGATGGTTGGTTTCATTGAATCTTAAGATCAGTTTGAAGTCTGGCTCAGACGTCAAGCCTTCTGGTGGCTGGGGAGGCCTTTCCTTGATCAGCACACTAATTGATACCTGGGTATTCCAATCTTTGTGCAAGGGGGCTTTTACTTTTCTACTAGTTGATTTTACTTTCCCTTTCATTTGTTTTAAGCTAGGCTTTGTAGCATTGGAGAAAACCAGAAGCGGTACGAGAAAATAGATAAACTATTTGGATTGCAGGCTAGTTTGTTTACACAAAAAAGATATTAAAGAACAATTTTTTTACATGCATGCACAAAACTTAAGGCGATGCTGCAATCATTAGAATATACTGAGGCTTGTAAAACACGAAAAACTATTAACTTGGATATATTGCACAAGATTAATGAAATAATATTTTCCTCAGCTTATGATCATCGGAGCCTCAACATATTCTTACAATGTTTTTAAATGTTGGTCATTGTTACCTTTTGAACCTTTTTTTGTGCCAGAGGCCCTGTAAACAAACGTAGACGGTATTTAGCTAAAATACTACAACGATACCGTTGTAATATAAAATATTGTAATAATATATTATAATGAAATTAACAATATAAATAATAATAATAAAAATGATGATAGTAACATCAACTTGTTTTGGATTTTGTGAAAGCCATGCACTATCTCAGCATCTAATCACTAATAAACATTTATAATAATTTTTGTCAAAATACTTGTATAATGACTGGCCTTACAACGTGAAAAGCCGTTGCGGAGACGCATATACGTTACTCACTGGCAATTACCAGTCTTCATCAGGTAACAAAGCAAGTCATGTTACAGCTTTTTATATGTTTCTCGAAAAGTAACGAACGGAAGTTACAAACAATTGGAAACAGTTATGCGGATTAAGCAAATAGAGATAAGCAAAAATAACTAAAAGCAAATTATCAGGTAAGTGTTCGTCACGTTGGCTAATACCGAATGGTTCAAACGTTTTTCTTTTTGAATGAGGCGTGCTATGCGAGCTTCCAAGAATCACGTTTACATTTAAGTTCTTCAAGAGGAATAAGAAGCATATCTTTGAGGGAGTGATTTTTGATAAGAAAGCGTCCAGAAACTGTTGTTTGAATATAATTGTCAAAATATTTTAAAACTGGTCTTCTGTGTTCGTCTTAAGCTGGCGTTTGGCTTCATCAATGTATTGTAAACCACAAAGTCCGCATTGGGTTGTATACATAACATAAAGAGTAGAACGGGAAATGTTGAATTTGAGAAAATAGGTTTCACTGGTTGCATGAAAGGTATGGTTAATGCCACCGCGTTTTCAATGTAAGGACATAAAATATAATTATATTACAACAACAACAACAACAACAACAACAACTTTATTTGTACACTCCAAATAATAATATTTACAAGTAAATAAAAAAAAGTGAAGTTGATATACTTTAAAGGGCGCTGGCCCCCTGGAATAACTTAAAAGCTAACCGAGCTTGAATGAGCAAGAACCGTTCGGGAGTTGCCAATTAGATTAAAAAGACCCAAGAAAACTACAAGAAACACAAGAACTTCAAGAACCACGAGTAATACAAAAACCACGAGAACTACAAGGACCAGGAGAACTACAAGGACCAGGAGAACAACAAGAACCACAAGAACTACGAGAACTACAAGAATCACGAGAACTACAAGAATAACGAGAACTTCAAGGACCAGGAGAACTACTGGTAAGGACCAGGAAAACTACAAGAACCAGGAGAACTACAAAAATCAGGAGAACTGCAAGAACCACGAGAACTACAAGGACCAGGAGAACTACAAGAATCACGAGAACTACAAGAACTACAAGAGCTACGAGAACTTCAAGGACAAGGAGAACTACAAGAACAACGAGAACTACAAGGACAGCGAGAACTACAAGAACAACGAGAACTACAAGGACAGCGAGAACTACTGGTAAGGACAGCGAGAACTACTGATAAGGACCAGGAAAACTACAACAATCAGGAGAACTACAAGAACCACGAGAACTACAAGAATCGGGAGAACTACAAGAACCACGAAAACAACAAAACCACGAGAAAAACAAGATCCATGAGAACTACATAAACAAGGAGAACTACAAGAACCAGATGAACTACAAAAACCACGAGAATTTCAAGATCCACGAGAACTTCAAGAACTACGAGAACTACAGTAGTCACAAGAAATACGAAAACTACAAGAACTAGGTAAGCTACAAGAACAAGGACAACTACAAGAACCAACAGAACTACAATAGCCACGAGAACTACAATAACTACGAGAACGTCATGAACCACGAGAAGTACAAGAACCACGAGAATTGAAAGAACCAGAGAATACTACTTGTAAAACTCACAAGAAATGCAAAGACCAGGAGAACTACAAGAACAACGAAAACTTTAAGAACCACAAGAACTACAAGAACCACGAGAGCTACAAGCAGAATTCTATCCCTTTTTATGATTCTAACTGAATTCTAAGCATTCCGAAGAAGGTTGTATGCAAAAATGAATAAAACTTGGTTTGTTATTTTGAGCGCGCATTCGATTATCATTAAATTTCTTGTCGAACGTACCATTCCTGGATGGAAATGTTTTCTTATTGCAACACAGGTGAAATGTTTGAAATTAAATTAAAAACTTACTTACCCTTTTGTTGGCGACATCAGCAACAGAAAAGACACCAGTAAAATTTGTCCTTTCATTACAATGGTCTGCTTCTTCTATTTACTTTTTTTGTTTAGCTGGTTGAAGAGGCTGAAGTTCTTCGATGGCGCTATTTAAAATCTGAGGTACTAACAATCGTTTGACAATCTGCTAGGAGATAAAAAGATTATGACATGACTATTGAAAGATTCACTATTTGGCGAGTGACTGTATATGGTTACAGGTAAGAAAACACACATTGCCTTCTGTAGCGCCGCCTCCTCCTAGATTAATTCATAAAATTTTTTGTTTTTCGTTTCCCGCGCTTTCGTCTGTGTTTCGCAGTCACATGACATTCTTATTTTAGCTATTACCAAGTTTTCTAGTTTTAGTTTGCGTGCATCTCAGTCGGCTCATCGTGAGCATTAGCTTCGATTTGTTACCTTCATTTTTAAAACCAATAATTGTTTTGTAAGTGTTTTTACCTTTTTCATACTTATTTTTGTTATCGCTCGATAGTGTCTTTAGTTATGTTTATGTTTATTTGTGAACTAGTGATCCGGGTCCGGTTCCTCAAACCCCGATTCACTTAACCGAGGGTTAACTCTGAACAAAACCTATTGGCTGTCATGGTAATTAACCCTGGGCTAGCACTAATCAGGTTTTTAGGAACCGGGCCCAGAACGCTATGAGATACTTGTTCGTGACAAGTGCTTAATGTTCCGTTTACTTAAACGTAGTTTTGAGCCTTTCTGTATTTGTTTTGTATATTGATCTTTAGTATATACAAACCTTAAATGGCGACATTTGTTTGGTTCGCTATCTCGGGCTATTGAGCATTATCCACTCGGGATAATGTTTGGATTAAAATGGCGACGGAAAATTCCCACTTTACAATTATCGCAAGTATACGATGAAACTTTGCAAATACAGATAGCTAAGATTCCAGAAAACACAAAAAAGCAAAAAGACATGCACTGCATGCTTTTAAAGTAAAAAGCACTTTAATATTCAAACAATTCTAACTAAAACAACAATGTTGACAACTTTTCAAACAAGTAAATGGTGCTCTTTAAAATCACGACGGCAAACCTTCGTTTCGCTTCTTTTTTTTTTTTTTTTTGGTTTAAACAATAGAATTTCGAGTAAGAATTTCAAGACGTGCGTACAACTATTCTAAATGAATAAATGTTTGAGAAAGTTTTACCTGTCTGTAAGGTTCGCAGTTTGAGGCCACAAAAGAGTTGAAGGCATGATTGCTTTCATTGAACGATCGGCCGTTCGACCTTTGAGCAGTTTGTGACAATTTCACCGCTCTTTTGACTCTCATTCATCAAAACTCTAAAACCATTCAGTCACAGACACATTTCATCCAACAACCGACTGCAAGTCCCATGTCTTATTCAGTTTAAGGAAGTTTCGATTCAGGAAAATCTAAATGTCCCGCTACTACAACACCCAGTAAACTAAAGCTAAATAAGTCAATAATACGGGTATTGTTTCTAACTGTGTTGAGGTAGAATTGTTTAGTATTGGGATGATCGGTGTTGCCATGACCAGCGATTGGAAGGTTAAACAGTGAAAGAAGGTGTTGGTAGTTAGCACAATCACCGAGGTGAGAGAAAATTGCACTGTCTTTGTTTATTGCGTGTTCATTTGTGCGTTCGAAAAGCGTACGGTCTGTTTTACCAACATAGTTGGCACAGCAATACGGACAAGAAAATTGATAAATAACTTTAGATCTACTAAACAATGGTGTTCTATCTTTAGCACTGGTATAAAAGGAGAGAACGAAGAGATGAATTTGTTACGCGATAATTTAGAGATGAGGTTATTACGCGATAATTTGTTGATTTTCACCCACTAAGTTTTACTCTTGTCATCGAATGTCGACTCACTTATTGAAATTAAGACATGTATATATTTAGAACGCATGTATATAGGTCACGAATTCAAAGCGCTATATTTCATACAACCACTATCTCTCTAGTCCCAGGCTCTTACGGTACTAACACTGGGGTAAGATGTGGTGCTATAGGATCAGAAATACGGGTACAGGAGTTAGATAGTTAGTTGGTTTTCACCTACTGATTACAACTCTTCTCTCTAAATTTCCGGTACAACAACTGAAATTGTTACGCGCTAGTTGGTTAGTTTTCATCTTAGAATTCAACTCTTGTCTCCGAAATACGGGTACAAGAGATAAAGTTGTTACCCGATAATTGGTTGAATTTCTCGTTCAGAGATCAACACTTATCTCCGAACTTTTTTCCTGTTTTCCTGTTTGTTCCTTTTTTCCGGTTTTTTCTTGCACTTGGGTGAAGTGAGTTCAACTCCTTGCTCCGAACTACGGTTACAAGAAAAGAAGTTGTTACGCAATACTTGATTGATTTTCACATTCAGTGATCAACACTTTCTCCGAGTTTTCCTTGATTTGGGTGAAATGAAGTAAGTTCAACTCCTGTCTTCGAACTACGGGTTCAAGAGATAAAGTTGTTACGAGATAGTTGGTTGATTCTCATATTCAGAGATCATGGAACTCTTTTCTCCGAAATGTTTCCTGATTTTTCCTTGACTTGGGTGAGTGAGTTTAACTCCTGTCTCCAAACTAGGGGTACAAGAGATGAAGTTGTTACGAAATACTTGGTTGATTTTCACCTTAAGAGTTCAACAACAACAACAACAACAACAACAATTTATTGTGCTCTTGTGATTATTACAGGATTAATAAATATATTGGCAATACTGTT
>JAOBAT010113769.1:0-14223 GCA_026413305.1 Hydrozoanthus tunicans
CCCCCCCCCCCCCCACAGGGGAAATTGTAACAGGTCGTTATAAGTTCAGTGTTGTTAGCAACAAAAATGTTGGAGGAAGGGGAGGGAGGGGGAGGGGTGGCTGGGGTTCCTGGTCTCCGCCCCTCCTCCGGTTTCGTCACCCGTGTCATGCAGAAAGTGCTATGCTTCTTTATAACTTCTCCAGAGTTCAAGCAACACTCCTCCTGGATGGCGATGTCTAAGATTAATATCTATCAGAGATGACGTAGGCGTTGCAAATAAGATGTTTTATATGAATGGTATTTCTATGAAAAATGTGGATACAAATCTCTGTACGATTATGTCTGTGGGTTGACTACAGCTGGTAATTTCGTGCTGCTGAATTATTACAAACGCTACAAACACAAAATCTGCAATCTTCTCCTCTAGTGGACTCTAATAATAGAATGTGTAAATATCTTTTAAAGCATTAAAACGTCTATTCTAGATTGATTAAAGTTTTTGTATTTATATAAGTGAATGAATGTAATTGCTAAGCAATTTATTCTTAGTATCCGGGGTCGCTTAAAAACAATTGAATGAATAACATTGTTCAATCATTTTTAGCATCTCGGGTCGTTTAAAAGCTGCAATATAGTGAGTCGCAATATTAAATAACTCTTAGCACCCCTGGTACTTTAAACGCAAAATAAAGTTAAGCTTGCTGAGCTACATCCTACCATTCGTTTCTGAAAAAGTGTTTCCATCGCCTAATTGCATAACTATATGTTTTACTCAAGTTCCAGAGCGCGGATAATGGTTTGTCTGTCCCTGGTGGGGTTCGCAAGATTCCAGTTTTCCTGAAGGACAGTCTCTCTTACAACAAGACAAAGATCTGGAAATTCTTGAAAGAAAACATTTGCCATTAGATCAGCTTTTGAACTAGTTGATCTCTCCTCCTCGTGGGCATACGCGTTACGAAAAAACCTCACAAGCTCCACTGCAGAGGTTGTGGTGTACTTCTTGTGTTTCCACGCGGTTGTCATCTCTTTGTACAGCTGAGGGATTCTTTGATTCCAGGGGGAGTTTGAGAAACTTCTTCCGAGTGCTGTTTGATTCAAACTTTGTGCAAATGCAGAAGAAGCGTGTTTTCCTGATTGTGCAACTTCTTTCTGGTCCCCAACAGCTTTCAGGAATTGAATCTTTTTGTGGTTGCTCCACAGGTAACAGTGGTGAAGAAGAACTTCAGCTGGAGGTCTTGTTTGAGAGTTGTTTTCCAGCATGGCTTGCAGCAGGTGGCTTTGTTCAGAAGATATGGAACTATGAATGTTTTTAGTCCCTTGAACTATGTCTCTTTCTACCTCGTGAACAATTAGGCAAGAGGACCCGGTTTGCGTCAAATCCTTTCCACCGGAGTCGAATGGGTGTCTGCCGAGTGACATGAGGAAATGACTGACCAACCCTAAGCTAAACAGATCAGATTCCTTTGTGTGTTCTTTTTGTGCCCTGCAGACAAGTTCAGGTGCCATCCATCCACGCGTTCCAACCAAGGAATGAGCGCTTGAAGAGGCAACTGAACTGTGTCCTGTCAAATCTTTTGCAAGGCCAAAATCAGCCAACTTCAGACACAGCCTGGGGTGTGTACCGTAAAGCACATTTCCTGGTTTCAAATCTCGATGAATTATCGGTGCCGGTGTCTTTTGGTGAAGAAACGCTAATCCTTTGACCATGTCTCTTGTAAGCTGGCTCATGGATTCACTTGTAAGGAACTGTTTCGAAGAACTGTTTCTGATAAGGTCAGACAAATCTCCTTCCATCAACTCAACTGCAATGAAGTGAAAATCTTGGTCCTCATGTAGCTCATAGTAGTTAATCACTTGTTCACAATTTAATCCTTCACACAACGCTCTTATTTCGCGGTCTAAGGCTCGATCTTTGTAGTCTCGCCTAATTCGTTTAAGGGCAATTTCTCTTCTTCCTTTCTCATCCACAGCAAGGAAAACCTGACTCATAGCTCCTTCACCGATCATCATGTCTGTGTCATAGCGATAGTTATGAACTCTACGTGGTGGAATACTGCTCTGGCAGAGGTTTTGTAGCTGTTTTTTATGAATTTCTGACTTTATGTCAACTTTTATGGGCTTGTTATAACCAGAAGATGAGTCAAAACTAAATGTTGTTAACAGGCCAATTATTAAAGTAACTTCAGTCTCCCGGCTCGTTTGATCAGATATCTCCAATTTCTGAGCGCTTTCTATATCATGTTTACTTAAACGGAACTCCTTGTCTTTGTACAAATCCACATCAGTCAAGGTTTTTACTTGCTCTAGTCGGCTGCTGCCGGACCACAGAGAAGATGAGACTTGCTGTGGAGTGTGATCGCTCGGGCTGCTACCTTGGTCATAATAAGGCATGTACCAGACTCAACGCTGTGAAACCCTGTTTGTTTTTCTTTCTCGGATCAGCTCCGCTCGTAAGAAGTAAAGTCAAGAAATATTTGTTCCTTTTAGAATGATAATCTGTTTTACTCGGAAGAGACGATACAAAATGTAAAGGCGTGTTTTGATTACTGTCGCTAGCGTTGACACTGGATGATGTACGAATAAGATTACAAGCCTCGACTAACAAACGATGGCGGTAGTTGATCAGAGTTTCGTCTCCATTTGCAATTCTGTCCCATTCGCTAGTTTCCCATGCTTCGTGTGCATCGGTAAGATATTCAGTGTCCGATTCATCGGTGGATTCATCATTCGAGTTGCTTTCATATCGTGGTTGTATCTTTGTACATTTTAAGTTCGTTTCAATATTAGAAATCGATCTTAAGAAGGAGAACCATGTCTTCGAAAGCGATTTGTTGAAAGTGCGGCTCTTTCTCAGTAAAACTCGCGGCTGATATCCAAATTTAGTTTTAAACTTTTCCGCTAAGTTACCATATTGTATCGTGCCGGCCTCAAAAACAAGATCTTGAACAATATCTTGCATCGAAGCCTGAAGAAAGGTCCCAGTATTCCCCGCCATTATGAATCAAAGTGCAGACTAAATTTCAGCTTCTTTCTTCCGAAAAACTTAGTCGATTTCCTGGAAACCTCGTTCCTAATATGGTTATAAACGTCATACCAGTAAAATTTCCAAACAAAAGATTTAATTTGCACCTGTTTCTAAGAAAGATAAAGACTCCGGTCCTTTAATAAATAATTGGTTCAAACGATTTCGAAATACTTATTACTCAAGCCGGTAGATTAGATAGATTTAGCAAAGACAACTTCTGTTTACGTGCGCGCGCACAGCTCGAGACGTCACATTGTGAACGCAACGGAAAAACATCAAAACCCCGTCCTGAAACACAACGCGCACTCGACGTGTCCATCGCAACGTGCATGTAAAACAGAAGACCTGTTGTCGTCGCTTGGTCTTTCAGGTTTGTAGAGGAAGTTGCAATTGGGTTGTGAAACCTGGCAAACTTGGAAAAACGGGATGTGTTCAAACAAAAGTATTGTATGGATGTCTGTAAAGTCATATCCTTTAATCCGGTTCATTTGTCATCGAATAAGCTCAAGAGTGTTTTAAACGTTTTCGTTTTGTGAAATTGAAACAATACTACACGCTTTTTTATAAGAACCAGTAAATTTGGCCGAGGCTTATTGTTCTTAATTTTTTTGCGATTTGAGCCTCAAACCGTTTTTAATTTGTTCTTATTTCTATGTGTGGCTTAAATCGAAAAAAAAAACTGAAGTCTAAGGTACTGAAATACATGTATATGAGAACGGATTCACATAGTTAATTTACAGTAGTAGCGTTATTAAAATGAGGTTTTTTCTTATTTTTCGTTGAGCATTCTCTTAATACAAAAGCTTGTCTATTTCCCTATAGCTATGAAGATACAGTATGCTGTATGCATGTTTACAACGATTGTAAGGAACAACCTTCAGGGTAGTGTTCAGTTTGAAGCAATGGTAATGAATAAAAGAAAAGAAAATGCGAATCATTTTTTGTAAAGCTAAAAAAATTGCTCAATCGAGGTCCGAGGCTCAGCTTGTCTTAAACTGTTATTAAATTTTGGCCAATCTGAACTTCATCGTTCTTATGAAGTTGTTCTTATGATGTTGCTAGGATTGACTTCCAAGCTGAAAAAAGATTATAATTATAAACTTGGACATCTTATCGGTTATTTAATCAACCAATGATCTCGCCCTCTAGCAGGCAAGCTTGCCAGATTCAAAAACAAAATAAAGAGCGAACTTGTTATCTGGCTTTGTTATCTCCGTATGTGTTTGCCCGAAGGCTGTCGGTATAAGTCATTAACGATTCTATTTTGTTTGTTTAATTTGTTTTTAAAGACTTCACGGTCAAGCCGCTAGCTTGCCACATATAGAGATAAATGAAATTCGCAATCGAACCGTAGCGCCGGGTCATTAAATGTGACAGACACAACTGAACAAAGGGATTGAAATAAATGCTACTTTGTCACACGAAACCATTTGAAGTAGTAGCCGACAATAGAGTGGCTGGAAGTTGCGCAAGACTAGTTCTTATGAATAAGTCCTAATATCATCATCTGTTAAGACAAACATTTACTATATTTGGAGAGTATTTCCTGGAAATATTAGCGGGGTTAATGTTCATGTAGCGTTTGAAATCACTTGTAAAAGCAAGAACTTTGAGCGGAAGGTTCGTGCTTTCAAAATGAATCAACTTGGACATTTCTTATACGATTCATTTCAAGAAGTCACTCAAGATCTCGTCTTCGAGTCAAAAACTATTGACTCACGCAGACTATTCGAGAAAGTTCAGAAAAAAACAGGAATCGAGCCCTCGATATTTCTACAAGAGACTCGACGACTCAATTCTCAATTCACCACAAAATGGCGCATTTTTCTCAAGTCAATTCCAACAATAAATGTTGATCCGAAACGAAAACGAATTCAACCATTACACCGTCCGATCAGAGAGGCACATGGCGGAGTTTCGCCAAGCATCGACCCCAGCCAGGCTTATCGCTCGTGGTTTGCCGTTTCGAAGCTCCAAATTCCGGACAGCAACGAAACCTTCATAGAGTATCGCCATCGTTTGATCATCTACGCGTGGCAACTTATTCTACAAGACTCGGATGTGAACCAGGCAAGTGAGAGTGGAAATACTCTTTTACATTTAGTATCTGCTCTTCCAGCCAACACAGAATACCTGGCCGAGAGAAACAAAAAACTTTTAACCCTGGTTCTTTTAATTGTGCAGACCCAAGAAACAAGAATAAAGCTGGGTTCACACCTCTTAACTTGATTGTCGGAAGAATATTTCTAAGTGAATCGACTGGAGCTGATAATAGCAATACCAACAGTGAATCTCAGCCACTGGATATCAGGCCGGCTCTTTGGTCAAGCTACAGCCAACTACTTCAATCAGAAACATTGACCAATGTGGATTTGTACACCGATTGTCAATTTGAGCTTAGTACACAAGATTTTGGCAGTGCTTTACTTCAGTGGACTAACTTTTGGAGTTGTGGTGTTGAGCAAGACCGACATCAAAGAGACACATATAGCGATAGCTTGTGCGCATTGCTAGTAATTAAGTCTACTCCAAAAGAATCTACTTCAATGAAGATTTGTCCTGTGAAGATGAACATTAAGTCACATGTTCATAGAGCACAAATTCAAAAGCTGTGTAGCAGCTGTAATCCACCACGTAGAGTTCATAACTATCGCTATGACACAGACATGATGATTGGTGAAGGAGCTATGAGTCAGGTTTTCCTTGCTGTGGATGAGAAAGGAAGAAGAGAGATTGCCCTTAAGCGAATAAGGCGAGAGTACAAAAATCGAGCCTTGGACCGCGAGATAAGAGCGTTATGTGAAGGATTAAATTGTGAACAAGTGATTAACTACTTTGAGCTACACGAGGACCAAGATTTTTACTTCATTGCAGTTGAGTTAATGGAGGGCGATTTGGCTGACCTTATAAAGAACAGTTCTTCGAATCAGCTTCTTACAAGTGAATCCATGAGCCAGCTTACAAGAGACATGGTCAAAGGATTAGCGTTTCTTCACCAAAAGACACCGGCACCGATAATTCATCGAGATTTGAAACCAGGAAATGTGCTTTACGGTACACACCCCAGGCTGTGTCTGAAGTTGGCTGATTTTGGCCTTGCAAAAGATTTGACTGGTTACAGTTCAGTTGCCTCTTCAAGCACTCATTCCTTGGTTGGAACGCGTGGATGGATGGCACCTGAACTTGTCCGCAGGGCACAAACCGAACACACAAAGAAATCTGATCTGTTTAGCTTAGGGTTAGTCAGTCATTTCCTCATGTCACTCGGCAGACACCCATTTGACTCCGGTGGAAAGGATTTGACGCAAACCGGACCCCCTTGCCTAATTGTACACGAGGTAGAAAGAGACATAGTTCAAGGGACAAAAAACATTCATAGTTCCATATCTTCTGAACAAAGCCACCTGCTGCAAGCCATGCTGGAAAACAACTATCAAACAAGACCTCCAGCTGAAGTTCTTCTTCACCACTGTTACCTGTGGAGCAACCACAAAAAGATTCAATTCCTGAAAGCTGTTGGGGACCAGAAAGAAGTTGCACAATCAGGAAAACACGCTTCTTCTGCATTTGCACAAAGTTTGAATCAAACAGCACTCGGAAGAAGTTTCTCAAACTCCCCCTGGAATCAAAGAATCCCTCAGCTGTACAAAGAGATGACAACCGCGTGGAAACACAAGACGTACATCACAACCTCTGCAGTGGAGCTTGTGAGGTTTTTTCGCAACGCGTATGCCCACGAGGAGGAGAGATCAACTAGTTCAAAAGCTGAACTCATGGCAGATGTTTTCTTTGAAAAGTTTCCAGATCTTTGTCTTGTTGTAAGAGAGACTGTCCTTCAGGAGAACTGGGATCGAGCGAACCCCACCAGGGACAGACAAACCATTATCCGCGCTCTAAAACTTGAATATTAAAGACACTTACGAAGTTGCTCAGTGCTGAGTGAGTATTAATGAAATTAATTCAATTCAGAGTTCATGAATGGTTTTTGTTTTTTTAGAGATCTTTTATTAATAAACAAATATTCATACGAGTAACAGGCAGTTCAAGTTAAAAACGGTAACAGATGAAGTGCCTAAAACGCTGCGGTTTTTATGACATAGTTGACTTTGAAGTAAACAGTTTACTGGAATTCCTTGATCAATAGTTTGTGTTTTCCTGACATTCCCCTAAAAAGATAGATATTTTTGACGTCTGATGCACGGCTGTAAAAGTCGGTTCAATTTATGTATAATTTTGTCTTTACAACCTTAAATCGTTTTGCAAGGACCATTCGTCGTCTATTGTTGAACATTAGCGGCAGTATTTTAACATTTTTAACGGCAATTTATACTCATATGCAGTTTTTTCATTAAAACTTAACGTGGTTCCGTGTTTTTAATTTTGACAGCTCATTCTCAAAACATTCTTGTTTTTGTGTCAACTGAAAACGCGTTCCAGAGTTAAAAAACTTGCCTATTAGTTACTTTATTCGTAAATAGGAATCGGCGGCGCAGTGGCCGAGCGGTTAACGTGTTCGACTCTTAATCCCAGGGTTACGAGTTCGAGCCCCGGTCAGACCGCTGTGTTGTGTCCTTGAGCAAGACACTTTATCCGACTTGTTCCAGTCGACTCAGCTGTATAAATGAGTACCAGCTTCTGCCGGGAGCTAACCTGCGATGGATTAGTGTCCTGTCCAGTGGGAGTCAGAGAGTCCCATCCGTTTAACACTAGAGCAACCGGTTCGATAAAGGATTAAGCTAGCTATTTAATACAGTTGCTGTCACCTAAACACCAATTTTCGAAACTTCAGATTCTTTCAGGACAGGCATTCATATGACAGGACACTCGGTAAATGGCGATCGATTAAGTAAATAAAAATTTCATGTGTAATTTTCTACAGTCAGTTTTCTAATACCCCTTTAAAGAACCTATACTATTCAAAGAACCTGCATCCAGTTCAAAATGCTGGTACGCTTTTAAATTTTACAGAATTCATATATTTTGCAAAGAGCCAGAGTAACAAGTACCCTTTTCAAAAGAATCTATATTCTCATAAAAGAACAAATACCCTTTTCAAAGAACCAGTATGCCATTCAAAGATCAGTAACCCTCCAAATTAAAGAATCAGTTCTCCCTTCAAAGAACCAGTACCCCTTTCAAAGAACCAGTACCCCGTTCTTAGAACCAGTACCCCATTCAAAGATCACTACCCCTCCAAAAAACAGTTGCTCATTTCAAGAACCAGTGCCCCCTTCAAAGAACTAGTACCCCATTCAAAAATTAGTACACCCCACCAAAGAACCAGTACTCCCTTCAACACCAGTATCCTATTAAAAGATCAGTACACCCCTCCAAAGAGCCAGTGCCCCCTTGAAAGAACAAGTACCCTATTCAAAGATCAGTACACCCCTCCAAAGAACCAGTACCCCGTTCAAAGATCAGTACACCCCTCCAAAGAACCAGTACTTTCTTCAAGAATCAGTACCCTATTCAAAGATGTGTAGCCCTCGAAGAACCAGTACCCTCTTTAAAGAACCAGTGCCCCATTCAAAGAACCTGACCCCATTCAAAGAACCAGTACCCAATTCAAAGACCAGTATCCCTCCAAAGAACCTTTACTCCCTTCAAAGAATCAGTACCCCTAGCAAAATGCCAGTATGTCATTAAAAGAACTGATACTTTTTCCAAAGATCCAATACACCATTCAGAGAACATGTTCCCCATTCAAAGATCAGCAACCCTCCGAATTAAAAAACCAGTATTCCCTTCAAAGAACCGGTACCCCTTTCAATGAACAACTACCCCATTCAAAGATCAGTATCCCTCAAAAAAGCCAGTACCTCACTCCAAGAACCAGTGCCCCCTTCAAAGAACCAGTACCCCATTCAAAAATCAGTACACCCCTCCAAAGAACCAGTACCCCGTTCAAAGATCAGTACGACCCTCCAAAGAACCAGTACTCCCTTCAAGAACTAGTATCCCATTCAAAGATTGGTACCCCTCCAAGAAACCAGTATCTCATTCCAAAAGCCATTACCCTCTTTAAAGAACCAGTGCCCCATTCAAAGAATCAGTACCCCATTCAATGAACCATTACCCAATTCAAAGATCAGTACAACCCTCCAAAAAACCATTACTCCCTTCAAGAACCAGTACCCCATTCAAAGATCAGTTCCCCTCTGAGAAACCAGTACCCCCTTTAAAGAACCAGTGCCCCATTCAAAGAACCAGAACCACATGCAAAATGCTAGTACGCCATTAAAAGAACTGATATCTTTTTCAAAGAACCAATACATCCTCAAAGAACTAGTATCCCTTTCAAACTGCTAACATCCCTTTCAAAGTGATTATACCCTTTTTAAAACGCATTAAGGGCCAGGATAATATGTGACGAGAGATTGTAGTAGTAACCTTCTCCGCAAGCATCTCAAAAAGAAAGGAAAAAAGGGAGCGGGTAAGCTTCCTGTGGATGACAAAAATACGGAGGGGGAGTGGGAACAAAGGAAAAGGAATAATGGAGAGAGAAATCTTTCCCCTCCCACCAGCCCCTCCCCAAGCCATTCAAATTCTCGGAACAGTCCTAAACCCCATCGCTTCTAAAAAGTAAAAAAGGCTATGGCTACAGAGTAAGTAGTTAAAGTAACTTTGCAACTTTGTGATTGTGTGAAGGAGACAAATTAACGTTGGCAAAGTTAACTTCATCATTTTCATTAAGTTTCAACTCCTTTCGAAGATTTTGCTGTAATACGGATAGGAAAAAGGACAGTCTTGATTTTTAATAATTTTCATACCATAAATACAAAAACATTTTGCCTTAGAATACAATTACACTTTTCTTTTAAACCCGGTTAATTGTATGTAGCTCAAACTGTTAATGTAAAACAAGCCCTTAGTTTGTGATGCCAAATCTTTAAGCTAATTAGACAGAAGTCGTTCTGAGAAGTTTTTCGTACGTTTTCACAATATGCTCCTGATCTGGTCTCTCAACAGAACCAGGTCTCATTTGTCGGACTTTCCTCACTGCGTCGGTAGCTGAACAGTTGGTTGTTTTAACAAAGTAACAGGCGAGCATTGTACCAGTCCGTCCACAACCATACTGGCAATGAACTGCTACTGCCTGGAGTAAACAAGAGAACAAAAATCACATTCGTGCTTTATATGCAAAATACCTTTATTATTAGTAATAGTTCTCACTAGAAGTGCCCCTAATCTTTTAACGACAACATAAAACACGCGTTCGCGTCTCAGGCAATCCTTTGTGGGCTTGCGGGCGGGTAGTCCCATAGATCCTTTGCGGGCAGTCCGAGAGATCCTCTGTGGGCAGTCCAAGAGATCCTTTGCGGGCAGTCCAAGAGATCCTCTGCGGGCAGTCCAAGAGATCCTATGCGGGCAGTCCGAGAGATCCTTTGCGGGCAGTCCGAGAGATCCTATGCGGGCAGTCCGAGAGATCCTTTGCTGGCAGTCCGAGAGATCATATGCTGGCAGTCCGAGAGATCCTTTGCGGGCAGTCCGAGAGATCCTTTGCGGGCAGTCCGAGAGATCCTATGCGGGTAGTCCAAGAGATCCTTTGCGGGCAGTCCGAGAGATCCTTTGCGGGCAGTCCGAGAGATCCTTTGCGGGCAGTCCCAGAGATCCTTTTGAGGCCAGTCCCAGAGATCCTTTGCGGGCAGTCCGAGAGATTTTTTGCGGGCAGTCCGAGCTATCCTTGTGGCAGTTCTATTATGCCTCCTCAGGTGCAGGAGCAATGACACTGATGCTCAATTTTGACCAAGAGAACATTGAACAACAACAAACCAAAGTGATATGATCTCTTTTGTTTTTAGCTTCATGAACAAACAGCAAAATTAGCTTAAAAACTTTTATTCTAACTCATTCCTCCCCCAACCCAACCTTACTCTTCTCATCCCCAACCAAATCCCTTTCCCCAGCGCTGATATTGGTCTATGAGTGTACTCTTTGAGTGTAGCTGATAGAACTATATTTTGTTGATCAAGGAAGTAGATATATATAGACAAAGTTTAAATTACGGTTTACCACAAAGACAACAATGACTTATTATTATTACAAGTGCAGTCTCTTTTGATGGTTTAAAATGATTGTCTGGTTTATGCTGTTTCATTAAGTTCAATAACTATAATTATTACTATGATGATGATGATGATGATAATAATAATAATAATAATAATAATAATAGTAATAATAATAATAATTTGACTCTTTCAGGATTAGGAATTTTTAGGACAATTTATATTAGTATTAATAGAATTAGGGAAAAGGTTGAAACAATGGTACTTCCTAGGAACCCAATTTAGGGAGTGGGGTATTATGTGCCGCCACCCACCACCTTTTGTCAAAGTTGCTGAATTTCGTGGAGCAAATATCATGTTCAATAAAATAGATTTTGATAAAGTGCTTGCACCAACGCCTTCTTTGTGAAGAGAGAAGTCCATAATATAATAACAACCAATACCCCTAAATCAGGTTTTGAGAAAATGAGCTCTTAAAATGTGGGGAGGGGTGGGGTAGTGGGTATGTGCCACCACCCACCACCTCCCCCGACAAAATTGGGTTCCTTAAAAATACCACTGTTTTCACTTCTTCCCTTAGGGTTAGGGTGTTAGCAAAGTTTTTATGAGTTCGAATTTCCTTTATTTTCATTCAGTGTATAAGGTTTAGGTTCCCGGCAATTGGCTACGGATACTGTTTGTAGGGAAGCCTGGGCAACCAGTAGTTTTACACTGCTCATAATAATGAAAATAACAATTAATAAAGTATTGACAATCATATTGTTATTAATATTCAATAGTAACAATGTGGGTGAGTAGTGAAGTCAGGTTTTAATAGCTCCATACTTGGTCAGCACAAATGGCAGCCAAGTTTGAGCACCACCATACATCTGAACAAGAATTGATATACTTTGGTAATTGTCAATCCTAGAAGAGAGATTTTGGTGTCTCTAAGCAAAGGAAATCAAACTTTTACTTTACAGTTATTTTTCATTTGAATTTATAGCCCTGAGTATATGATATATTTTTGTAAATAGTTTACTTGCCTTTAGGCAATATAGGTTATGCTAGCACCCTATACAGGTCAAATTTTGCATTAATATGTCTTAGTACTGCAAAAACTACTACTACTAATAATAGTAATAATAACAATAGTAATATTAACAATAAGAGTAATAACAATAATGATAATAAAAATAAAATAATAATAATAAAATGCTAACAGTAATAAAAACTTAATTTTGATGTATGTCATAGAAGAGCTTTCACCCCTTACCCAATGCAGACAAAAACACAACTCATCATATTACAATGAACAAGTTAAAGAATAGAGTATAATTGATGTCATCTCAGACCTTAAGCCAGCTTCTCAATCTCTCATCAGTGAGTTTGAGCTAACCACAGCACTTGTTGACAATGATGGAGCAATTTTGGTGTTGTCTATCAACTGGAGTCTGAGGGAATCTCTAATTTGACTTCAAATAATCAATGTGATTGTGTGTAAGCTTGCAAGAGACGGACCTTCCCTACTGTTGTCAAGAATGTACCTGCCTTTGCAGAAAGGGCGGGTATGAGAGAACCTTGGGAATGAGGTTGGTTCGACCGATATCTTGGTCACTATGGCAGCTGAGTTGGGTGACATTGATAGTACACATAATCCTTTAAGTTACGGAAATATCACCAGTGGCCCCAGCTTAGTGTTAGTTTGAATCAACTTTATAATAGCGGTTTGTATGCCAGTATGGACTAAGTAACAGATAAATAAAGTTTCACGATTTTTATACCTACTTTTGCACAAAGTTACAAAAAAATTATTTGATGTCTCTGTTCTTGCCTACTTTATCTTGCTGGTATTTTAAGGTTCTAGAATGGGATTCCAGAGGTTCTAAAAGCCTTAAAAGTACCAGCAAGACGATTGGATGCAAGAACTGAGGATTGAAAAGTATATTTGTGATATTTGCATGAGACATAAACATAATAATCTTGAAACTTCATTTATCTGTTACGTAGTCCATACTGGCGTACAAAATCGATTCAATCGAACCAACTTACACCAAACTTGGGCTGCCTGTGGAAACATTGTAGATTAACGAATGATATATGAACGTAATTAACAACCATTTTCTTATATCTTTCCCACGAACAAAATAATGAGAAGTATCCTTAGCAACCCCTTGAAATAAAAAAACTCTACTCAATGGGTATTTTCATAAACGCGAAGGCACGAGGTCGGACGAGGTAAATCGTTGAGGCATTCGGTTTTCAACCGCTTTTTGTCAAAACAAACCGACACTAACTGGAAACAACTCCTACCTCATTGTTCTGATGTGCCTGGTCGGCGAGCTTCATAAACTGCTGTACTTGTTCCACCGTCGGTGGCGTGTAGTTCATTACTGGTAGATGTATGTTGCTCAATCCGGCCACGCCATGCAGTGATGGCGCCTCTAACGTCAGAGACACTAACCAGCGAATGTTCTCTGCCCGTAAAAGTTCAATGGCTGCCTTTGTACCTGGCCAAGCAAGGGCGGCAAGCTTTCCAGGGTCTAGCCAGGAGAAAAATAGCTTCGTCCTTAAAGAAGCCATTCTATTATGGGATAATATTTGTTGTTGGATGTCTTAATCGCTGTCCCAGACAACTCGAAATATAATCTGAACATGACCTTTGACCCATGGATTGTGTTTCTTGATTCTCCCAATGAAACAAGTTTGGAAAACTTTACATTCCGTCTTTAGTACTGTACTTTTTGTTTGAACAGTTTTCTGCAGAACGTCCATTGTAGATAAAACCCCCATACAAAGTCTTAGAATTTTCGTCTCTCGATCGAGCTAATAAGAGCTTGACGAAGCTGCTTTTGTCAGTCGTTTACTTTCTTCGCATCTGTTATGTAAGGAGAAGTTAGATGTTGATAACTGACTGAGACTGATGCTAAATCAAGCCGTAACTAGTTTTTTTTATGAAAAAGATATTTTTTGTGCCTTCAATTGGTGGTCCCGCAAGAAGCTGTCAAGTGGCCGTTGATGATTCTGACTAAATACATGACTCGAAAAGTACCTGTATTTTACAAAGCTGTGGAACTGAGT
This sequence comes from Hydrozoanthus tunicans, assembly GCA_026413305.1. Classification (NCBI taxonomy): domain Eukaryota; kingdom Metazoa; phylum Cnidaria; class Anthozoa; order Zoantharia; family Hydrozoanthidae; genus Hydrozoanthus; species Hydrozoanthus tunicans. The sequence goes on from JAOBAT010113769.1 coordinate 14,073, forward strand.
TTCGTTTGCGTTTGTGCGGGCACTATTTTGCGACTTCTTTAGAAACTTAAAATCCTCACTTGAAAACCCGTAAGGGAAGAAGTCAAAACAATGGTATTTATAAGGAACCCAATTTTGTCGGGGGAGGTGGTGGGTGGCGGCACATACCCCC
>JAOBAT010113780.1:0-14222 GCA_026413305.1 Hydrozoanthus tunicans
GACCTTCACTCAGGGTCTTAAAATAACTGAGGAGAAAGTGCTGCCGTCTTCTAGGATAAGGACGTTAAACCGTAGATCCCGGGTAGCAGACCTCGAAGGGGACCTCGAGTCCTATTGGCTGTTCTCCCGTGACTTCCTAAACTCACAAAGATGAAAAGCAAAATTCTCCTAAACTGGTAACAGGAAAGTATGAGCTTAGCAATACGCCAATTACTGGGCTGTAGGGTTAACATAGCTGCGTAAATAGCTCTCTTATCGGCAACACCTTTTTTGCTTTAATTTGAAAAGCTTCATCCAGCCTCTTACCAACTGAAGCTTTCTTCAAAACTTTTGGATGAAATAACGTTTAAAAGCAAGGACAATAATCTTAGTGTTAAATATGCTCCTTGAAGATATAACATTTCGAATGTACAACCTATTCTTTATAAAACGAATGGAACAAGAAATGATCCGGAAAGTTGAACGAATGCCAACTTCGATACAATTATCAAAGTTTAAGCCTTGCTTAATCTTTTAGAACGAGGTAAAATAATTCCCTTGACCTTACACAAGGGACTGGTTAGGAAACCATTGTTGTATGTGAACTAAACACAAAAGATCTTGACATGCAAATCAACAAGCAGCCAGTCAAGAAATTCTCACTAACGCCTGAAACAAAGAATGTGTGTGTTTATGGTTCGTTCAATTTAGATCAAAGCACCTTTGTATGTTCTTTATGTTTCCCCTTTTGAGGTTTGTCGGTTTTCACAACGAGTCCGTTCCTTATCTATGATCACAAGAAATCTAAGCTCATCTAGATTACTTTTCAACTATACAGGGCACCCCCTGTTTGAAATGACAGGCCTTATATCAACTATGTGTTGACCATTGGCGAATTAGTGATAGTGTTTAATCATTCACTTTCATAGGTCCGACAGGTGTTTGGAGTAGTCGCAAAGGATGGACGTGTGAAACGAGGAGATACGATCTTATCTGTCAACGGTAAGAGTTTTAAAGGAATGACCTACAACGAGGCTCTTCAGTTTCTTAAAGACACTCCAAACCGCGTGTCTATCGTGCTCTCACGTCCCAGGAACCCCCGCAATCGCTCTAAATCTATGTCCAGCCTGAAGGACAAGAAAAATGTTGAGAATGGAGTCTCTGAAAATGGGGCTTGGCCAGTTGCCGAGGACGTGACGAAAAAGAAAAACTCAATTAACAGAATGTCAACCCCGAAGGAGTCACCCGAAAAAATCATTCTTGCTTATAATACAGAGGCTACTGAAGGAGCCTATGACCGCTTTAAGAAGCGCCTTTTTTCCAGTGGAAGTAATAAATCTATTAGGAACTTAATGAAGAATGAACCATCGGAAGCCGTTGTAACGGAGGTTGAACTGAACAAGGGCGCATCCGGACTCGGTTTTAGCTTCGTTGGTGGCCGCGATTCCTTGTACGGCGATGCTCCTATATACGTCAAAGATGTATACAAAGACAGTTTTGCTGGGCGTTCCAAGCTTCTCCAACGTGGAGATGAGATTCTTGGTGTGAACGGACAGAGTGTAAGAAATATGAGCCAGGTGGATGCATTAAACATGATTAGAGAGCTACCATTCGGCAAAGTGACAATTAGAATAAGGCGGAGGTAGCAGTAGCCGTCTTGCAGTACAGGGAGGGCTGCACTGAACAGCCTAAGCTAGCCTTTGTAGGAAGCGCAAGGAAAGAGGGAAGCTGAAACCCAATGAGCTCTCTTTCCTCCCCAGTTCCCCGCTCGGTTCATCGCTTCCAGCTTCCCTTTCCCATTGTGTTTGCTCCGCAGGTTAGTGTATACGTAAGATGCCTGCCATAACCATTTAATAAGGTTGAGATCGAAAATAATGAGACCGTATTCAATAGTAATAACTGTAGTGTTCCAATAGTTTAAAGACCTTTGGTCGCCATTTAAAAATTGGAATCACCAGCAATGGTCAAAAGTCTTTAAGTTTTGTAAGCATTAATATTTTTACACTATTTTAGCTTTGCAACCATCATGCTCAACTCAACTGTTTGATTTGATGAGTAAGTCACCGTATGAAAATGTGTGACGACCCAAAATTCCTTCCGCACGAAAAATCCTCGATATTTCAGTAAATTAACGTAACGAATAGGGGTGGCGACACGCATAACCGAAATCCCTAGCGCGTTACGAATTTGATATTGCTCATAAAACGCACGGTTGTGGTGCAGCAATGTCGTTAGTACAAGGACGATTTTACGCGAAACTTTCAGATTTTCTCTGTATCCTCCTAAGTGTGTTAGGGCCGCAATGCATGGTGAATGGTGCATGGTGAAATAACTTATCATAAATATACACAACGTGGCTAATTTATGTAAAATTCGAGCCGTTTTATTAGCCTTTATCAGAGCTTTTATTTGCGAAATCCGTAATATTTTACTATGTAAAAAATGTTCAGTCAGATATTTGATTCAATATTACATATATATTTTTATCAGTAAATATCGACTTTTAGTGACTATTGTCTTCGCCGAGGAAAGGTAAATCGTTGACCGAATATTTTACCAAGTTTTGCAAAGGCATTGGCGTGTCTGAGCGACAATAACCTTGCTTCAAAGGCCTGGGAACATTCTCAGTGAGCTACGCGTCTTTAGTGCGGCTTTCACGCGTGCACAAACTGTAGTTTTGTTTCAAATGCTTCTAAATAAATTTCTAGAAGATTTACTTATCAGTACGCATTTAGAAAACTATAATGAGTTGGCGTTTAATACCTGTTGAAAGAAATGCGTACAATTCTTTTTTAAAACAGAAAGGTCAAGTATTATTTATTCTACGGTAGCATTAAGAGTGTATATATCTAAATACAATATACAAGTCTGTAACCTACAGTATTTTATTATTCTAAATAAAGACTGGGGCAATCTTAGATGTTAGCAATGGCTGGTGTTTGATTACCCGTTTGAATTCCTGCCAGGCAGCCAAGCCTGTAGGCCACAATGTTGCAACCGGCAGCCATCTTGGCTATCTACCATGATGAAGTTAATATCATTCCCCGAACAACCGCCGCCTGGTTAGCCCAGTTGGTAAGGCGCCAGTCTGTCGTGCGGGAGGCCCGAGTTCGATTCCCGGTGCCGTACCTTCAAAGTCAGAGTCCCAAAGAAGGGGTTCCGTTATATAAGGAAGTTCGATGTATGATAGTACATGAGTGGTTTTATGAAAATTAAATGAAAAATGGCTAAAATGAAAAAATTCTGCGATCTGATTGGTTCCACAGACGGGCTTTCCCGTGGTCATTTAACCGTCTTGCTGGCAGTCGGGTGTTTTGTTAGCGCGGAAACTCGCAAGGCACCGCGATTCCGCGCCATCTTGGATCTCGTGGATGCCGCGCGCTCGAACACGAGATCCAATATGGCGGGGCAAGCCGTGCCCTGTAGGTTTTCCGCGCTAAAAAAACACCCAACCGCTTACAAGAAGGCTAGTGGTCAATCTGAACATAAGACGCTTTTAAAAAATGAAACAAAATACGGAAAAGTAGGAGATCAGATGGAAAAAAAATTGGGCCGTCAGCTTGTGTTTTTCGGTCCTTACACCAGACCTCAAGTTGGTCTCGACAGAACACCACCTCTCAAAACAAGTCAAGTCAGTTTTTAGACAAAAACTGTAAGGAGAATATAGTGAGAAACTTTGTATACGAGTGAACAGTTTCCCGTGTAGCGGCTCAATTGGAGGGGGTTCAAGCGAGTTATCCAGCCGCGAAAAGACTGATGAGACTGTTTTCATTCCCCTCGCGGTTCACTGTCTACTTTTGAGCTAAAGCTTTGCGACCTGTTTTTTTGTTTTGCTTAAGGCAATTTTCGTCTTTGTTCCATTTTATTTTAAAGCAAGAGCACCTGCTACACTTCTGAGCACGCGGTGTAAACCAGACTATACCTGCTTTCAATTTATGTTGACACTTTCGCCATTAACAGAACCATGCAAGACTACGCTTTAAGACTGTCGCTTCACTTTGTGTTGTTTTCGAGTGTTCTTATTTTCCCTTTGCCTGAAACCTTGAGTTTGAATAATGGCCTCGCTCTAACTCCGCCAAGTAAGTCGCTCTTTGTCTTAAACCTTAAATTTATCGTGTTGAAAATAACGATACAATTTAACTAATTACTTGTTTGTAAACGCGAGACTTCGTGATCTAAATCACTAAAAGTTTTGTTTTAGAGATTTGCTTCGTTGAAATAATCCTTAGTCGTGTTCTATTGGGGCCAACCGTTCCAACCAAACCGGTTTTGGTCGAATTTCCAATAGATCACATTTCCAACCTTTTTTGGTTGAAACATTTTCAGTCCTTTCAGCCAGGATTAGAGTTGGTTGAAAAAATTGATCAACCAAACTAACTGAAAACGGTTTTTCCCAATAGAACACGCAAAAAAGTCAACCAACTCACCGTCCAAAAACGGTTGGTTCCAAAAGAACTCGACCTAAAGCTCATAGATTTGAAAGCCAGTTATTCGTGTTATAGTTGGTTTTTGAAAAATATAACCTCTATTTAACTCGGTTTTTAGAACAGCGAGCTTGTATTAAACTGTTTTGCAAGTCACTTTACGGATGAATAGCTTTACCCGGAAAACAAAGTTCCACGGGTGTTGAAATAGACGAGCTGTTCACGCAAAAGTTAAAAACATTTTTTTGTTGTTTCCAGATTTGGGATAGCAAATGGTCTTTCGAAAAAGAAAATCAGGCTAAATTACAGCTATTTGTCGAAATCTTGTCGCTAATTTTTGCTCGACGTCTCGTATTCTTTTTTATCTTTTTTTGCGGCTCTATCTCGCAGACTCGTATTTTCTCACAAAATTGCTCTCAATCTCGGCATTTCCGACAGAGCTCGAAATCTCCATTTTGCTTGAAGTTTGCTTGATGTCTCGGTTCTTTATGTCTTGTTCGGTCTCGGATTTTTCGTACAGTGAGTACCTAACGTTACTCGTTGCTTTCCAAATCTCGTGCTCGGATTATAAAAAGCCGTCTCGGCGTTTCGGACAGTTTCGGGTTTGATATTCGCTCCCCTCGGATTGACGTGTGAAATGCAACTTTGAAAATAAAATTACTGCCTATGTATTCTTCGTAACAAAGCTAGCCTTGTTCTAACGGAAAACCTATATAAGTACTTGTATGCTGTTTAAAATGAAAGGCTGAAAGTATTTTTAAAAAAAGTCTCGAAGCTAAAGCGAAAACTTTTTGAAACAACTTTTTTTAAAAACAACTTTTTCTTTTTAAACATTTTATAAGCAAAAGTATTCTGACATACTTATATGCTCATACTAAAACAAGGCGGTGGTTAGGGTGCTGGATTTGCATGCGGCTGACGTTCCAGGTTCAAATCCCTATCGGACCACTGACAGGATTTGGATTCAGTGATCCTAGAGTCAAACATACGACGCTTGAAAATAGTTATAGCCAATTGGTCTACCTGAAACCTGTTGAGATTCTCAGTAAAATGTAGTAGTTTTTCTGCAGACAGCTTGCTCCCCCTCCCCCTCGTCCCCCCAATTGTGCAATAAAAATCAACAAAGCACCGGAAATGCGTTTTATAGCTTAAAACAACGCTTAGCTTCACAATAATGGAAATGAGGAGTTTCACATTAGAAGACGGACAAGCCATCTCAGTGGAACACAAATCCAGACGAAGAAGTCGTAGTATTTTTTTCGTTTTTTTAGACGATTTTTCCTGACGGCTTGTTCGTTTAAGCGCACAAACCGACCAACGGACGTCTAAGGCCGTCTTAATTCATATTTGTCGAACAGACAGTGAAAACGTTGTCCGTATCTCAATTTTCCCCTTTGACAACTGTCACACATGCATGCATTTATTGATTTAAGCGAGGCGAAGACAAATTGATCTGCTCGTCAAATACTGGGCGGCAGCTGGTTCCAAGCCTTTGCTCTAACATTATATATTTGTACGTCGCGTCAGTTGTACATGTGGTGTGAATTTATGACGCCTGTAAGCACAAGACGATTTGTTCGTCTCGCTTTCACATCGTTAAACGACTTGTCTGTCCTTTCAGATGCGAAAACAGTTATTGGTTCCGTAAAAAATACTGCTTTGCATGTCAGTCCACAGTGGTTTTGTGCTTGTACACTTGTGCATACTAGTTTGTCAATTGTTTTTACAAACCGCAGTGGGCTGGATGCAGTGGGAAAGGTTTCGCTGCAACGTTGACTGTGAAAACGACCCAACAAATTGCATCAGGTATGAACTGATAAACTTTTTATTATTATTTCTTCCACTGTGTTGTGGCTTCTTATTATCACTTTTTCAAAAAATTCGGGTTTTTTTTACCAGCAGAGAGTGATAGTTACATTCATACATCTAGAGATAGACACCGACCCTGGGCCTGAGGGGGATAGTTGTTTTAGTATTTACCAGAAGATAGGATTAAAATGCACTTCATTTTTCAAAGAAAGGACAAAATATAAGTTTTCTTTTCTATTTCTAGCACTTCGCGCGCTTCGAGCATGTACATTTAAGTTTCGTTTGCATTCTTCAGGGTTTTTTTGAAGAACATAAATGTCAAGGATTTTAAGCAGATTTTGAAAGAAAAAAAATTGTCCTAAATATTAAAACCAAAAAGCCAAATCTTGTTGTCCTCTTTGTGTTGTCTGGAATGGTTCTTCGTTTAAAGCAATCATCTCCTTGTCTATAACTAACGGGTAACGTGACGCCATTTTGACTACCGCCTCAAAATCACATAATAGTCATGGATACTGCGAGATAAGGTATGAGGTCAAAATTAAAATCAAATAACTTTCAAAACTTTCGGAAGTTAGTTTTTTTGGAAGTTTAAATTTTCGGACGTTTTATAACCCAGCTGTATATAAAGAGCAGCAAAGCACTTAACTTGTATGAACGCTTGATTATAACTATTCATTCCCAGTGAGAACTTGTTTAAACAAATGGGTGACATGTTGGTCAGCGGAGGATACCGAGATGCAGGTTATGAATACGTTTGCATTGATGTGAGTAGTAAAATTTGCTTTAATTGTAAGTGCATGTTAGTTTCGGGCTTACAACAGCAACTTTTGAATAAGAATTTCAGACTTTTTATCGAACTTTTACAATTTTCCACTTCCCCCTCTCCCCCACGTACCCCTCCCCCCTTATATTTTTTGTCATCTCTATCACGTTAAACATACCGTATAATATTTGCGTTTTAAAAACGCTGATATCTGTTCAAGTAACTGTGATTTTTTTATATTTTCTGCTCGTAACCTGTCTTTATAATTACTGATTGTTTTACTTTTTTGTATTGCACTTACGCACGACTCTCAATATCAATAGTAAAGTACTTATACCCCCAAGTTCAACGTTACACATCTTTTAAAATCTAATTATTCCAAATATAATCTCCGGAATCATATTTTCGGAGGAGTTTATACATATGAAGGGAGTTTTCGATTTCGAAATTTGGTTCCTGAAACCCCGTGAATTATACATGGTAGGGCTTATTATCGGCATTTACGGTATTGGTGGAGAATTGATTCGGGCTGAGACGAAACCACTGATTCAATGACATCATACTCACAGCCACACTCATAACTACAATAACAACCATATACCCCTAACCATATTGAGTGCAAAACCACAGCCATCACTCCAACAATATAAACATAATATAAACCTAAAACGTAATCATAAACAGAAACAAGACCGCAACATTCATCATAGCGACAACTGAAACCATAACAAAACAGTTATTGCAAAACGCGTTAAATTTAAGAATAATCAAACATTTTTTTCAACTATTTTGGCAATTAAATGAAGCTAATGTTTCCCTTTAAAGGATTGTTGGTCGGCTAAAGAGAGAACAAAGGACGGGAGACTCCAAGCTGACCCTAAACGATTCCCCAGCGGGATCAAAGCACTCGCCGATTATGTGAGTAAAGCACAGGCAACTCAGACACAAAATCAATGAGAACTTGCAAATACCAACTTGTATGGAATCACTAATTGAGAATTCGATTTCCTAATCTTACGGGTGAACACATCGGGCAACAAAATTTTTGAAATGCGCTTGCCTGGAAAAAAAACCCACAAAGAATCAACAGACTACTAAAAACAACATCACATCAAAAGCTAGAAATCCTTTCTCGGGCCTAAGTGGCTCATTGGGCCAGCGCTTATCTCTGGTTTCCGTAGTGTTAAGCGGATGAGAGTCTTTGACTTCCCCTTGGAAGGACACTAATCTATCGCAGGTTAGCTCCCAGCAGAATTGGTACTCGTTTATATACAGCTAGTCGACTGAAACGAAGTCAGGTAAAGTGTCTTGTTCAAGGACACAACACAGTGGTCTGACCGGGGCTTGAACTCGCGACCCTAAGATTACGAGTCGAACACGCTAACCGCTCGGCCACTGCGCTTCGGTCAAAAAAATTTTTTGAAAATCAATTTTTCAATTTTACTTTGCTGATGATTCCATACAAACACTGTATTTACAAGTCCATACCGAGTTTTTGTCTGGGCTGCTTGTGAGCAAAGGTGAGACCGGAAAAGGAAACATATGTTTGTATCTTGTCTCCTAAGTTTGAGCTTAACGTTTCCCCTTTTCTCCCATTAACTTTTTCTTTCAAGCGAACTTTGCAACTCCCATCGATACGAGCGTTTGCGTCTAGTCAATTTTTTCCCCTCCGGTGGGGAAGGGGGGAGGGGGTGGGTTTGGGGTTCTCCCATATATAGATAACCGTAAAAAATGTTTAGAATACCCCTAAAAGACACCAGATTCTTGAATCTTACGAAAGTGGGCGTAGCAACATAAGATATCGATTTTTACCACTAAAAGATATAGGCTGAAAATGAACGTACAAATTTTTATACTTTTTAATCTTTTTGATACGCTTATAAAATGTTAACTCTTCCGTTATCGCTGGAAGTTAGCTCGAGAGACCAGCCTGATCTTCCATGAGTGATAATAGATATAAGCCCTGGATACGAATAAATTGATTGATGGAATTCAAATGTATCAATGCAATGTATTGAATTACATATAATAATTGGACATCATGATATATTTATCATTTATTATGTGATGTATCTTTATTATAATGTTGTATGTTCTCATTCTTAAAAGATACCAGTTTGGCAAGATCTAAACTTCGGTGACCTACAAACGTCTTAGATGACAAAAAGGAAGGCAGATCATCTGGTTTTGACCCCTAAAGACACGACGATCATCCCCTCCCGTTGCCAACTGGAGTCCCCCATCACGGAATTTTCGCTTTAAGGCGCTAGCGTTCATATTTAAATCAAGGGAATACGATTGTCTTAACTATTGAAAACTATTTTTTCTTGAAAAAGTCATTGTTGTGTATTTTTTCATTTTAACATTTAGATCCACTCAAGAGGGCTAAAGTTTGGACTTTATGCAGGTACTAGAAGTAACTAGAACTTGGATACAATCGGTAAATCGCTTCTTGCTGTCAAAATGCAATATACTCGTCGTGACCAGGTATAAAGCAAACGTGTACCAGTTTAAAGATCTTTCTTTTTATTGCTACTGTAAAGAAGTTAATTGAAAAAAAAAAAACAACTGAAAGTGGGGTCCGCGTCTTTTATTTATCTTGTACACTGTTTTGTTTTCATTTTCACCACAAGTGTCTTTCATCCGTTTTTTACGTCATACTCAATAACATATTTCATTTTGAAATGTATATTACAAACGATATTGTAAATTAATCCTTAAGACCTGGAGAAGACCGGTAATGGCCGTTCGAAATATAGTCGTTTTAAACTTATTCGTCGTTTGTCAGCTTTTCTTACTTTTCATTCGTACCTTTTTTTTAGCTGACGTGGTCCCCTTACTGGATACGACGATACAGAAAGTCGTTCACGGGTTTTCTTATAGTGTTTCTTAAAGTGGGATCCAGGTGAAAAGGTCTAAGCTCGGGAGAGGAGGTGGCGGGGGCACTTTGGACGGTCACAGTGCCCCTTCCACGTTTTTGTTCAAAATAATACAATTTAACAAGTTTTTGAGTAATATCTCTCAGGGAGGGGATCTCAATCCAAAACTCTAATAGTCTAAGTCAAAACTAAGCGGTCGTTTATTGTTTTCGTTTATTTCCGGTTTCCATAAGTACTGTCAAGCAGATGAGAGTCTTTGACTCCCCCTGGACAGCACACTAATTTATCGCAGGTTAGCTCCCAGCAGAAGCTGTAGCTGGTACCCGTTTGCACTTCCGAGGCAACTGAAACGAGCCGGATAAGGTGTGTTTGCTCACAACACTTGTAACTTCCAGCGGTTTGACCGGGACTCGAACTTGCGATCCAGGGTTACGAGTCAAACACGCTAACCGCTCGGCCGCTGCACCAACGATCAATAAACATGATAGTCCAGTGGTGGATCCAGAAAGGGGGGAGGGGGTGGTAAGCAGTATATGTAGTTAAACAAGTGGTTTCTTTTACTTTCAGATTATGGTAAAAAGACATGTGCAGGGTATCTTGGTAGCATTGACTACGTTAAAAAGGATGCAGAGGTAGGGTTGACATCTTGGTTTTGTGTTGCTTAATCCTTAAGAGTTTAGAGGCTCAGAGAAGTACATGGATTAACAGAATGACAAAAAATCTGTATAAAAGAAGTTGTTCTAAAGTATATACCAACTCGGCTACGCGCGGTTTGATTGGTTCAGAAATAGTTGGTGTGAGACAATACTTTCCTCCGAAATAAAGTAGATAATAAAACCGAAACAAAATGGCGGTTGAAAATAATTTTGGATCACGCTATTTAAAAAAAATTGCTATAAAAGCATAGGATATGTAAACGGGTTTAAATATCATTCTCTGTTTAATGCCATTAATTACGGCATTTTGTAGTTTTGGTGGAAGGTAGCTTAAAGAGTATCTATCTTAACACTTTTCTCGTGTCCTCGTCCTTTCCCGCGTGCTTTATAACTGTATGAAGCAGGGTTTAGGCTGTTTCCGGGACTGGGTTGCTCAAAGCATATCATACTGCCGCCTGGTTAGACCAATTGGAAAGGCGCCATTCTGTCGTGCGGGAGGCCCGGGTTCGATTCCCAGTGCCGGAGCTTCACTCAGGGTCTTAAAACAACTGAGGAGAAGGTGCTGCCTTTGCCCTAACATCTGCAAACGGTTAGACCTTGCGTCTCCTCAGATAAGAATGTTTAACCGTAGGTCCCGGGTGGCTCAAGTTCTATTGTCTGTTCTCCCGTGACTCCTTGAGTCAAAATTTTTTAAAACGAAACAAAACAAGGCTTGTTAACTTTACCCATGGGTTAAGCCAAATTCGATTCCAAATTCAATTCTTTCTCTAAAGAAATGTTTACGGTTGTTGTATAGCTTTCACGACAACAAATATTGCAGTTCCAAGTTCACAGCTTAATTAATTGGTCTCTCAAAGTTTGGAAATAAAAACGTAGCCTAAAAGTTCAACCCTGGGTTGGTGCTAGTCGGCCTTTGAACCACTGGGCCCTGGTAATGATCAACCCTGGGTTAGTGCTGATCAGCCTTTGAACAACTGGGCCCTGGTAATGATCAACCCTGGGTTAGTGCTAATCGGCCATTGAACGACTGGACCCTGTACTGTCGCAATTTGTTATAGCGTTGCAATTTGTATCAGCACCCTGTCGAAATTTGTTATAGCGTCGCAATTTGTAATAACACCCTGTCGCAATTTGTAATACCTGTTCGCAATTTGTACTAGCACCCTGTCGCAATTTGTAATAAAGTCGCAATTTGTAATAGCACCCTGTCGCAATTTGTAATATCTGTCGCAGTTTGTAATATCACCCTGTTGCAATTTGTAATAGCGTCGCAAATTGTAATAGCACCCTGTCGCAATTTGTAATATCTGTCACAATTTGTAATAGCGTCGCAATTTGTAAAAGCACCCTATCGCAATTTGTAATAGCGGTTGTCGCAATTTGTAATAGCGTACTAAGTTGCGACGCTATTACAGATTGCGACAGTACAGGCCCGGGTACGCTTTTTTGGTCACGTATTAGGGTACGTAAAGCCTTATTTTACGTGCCTTTTAAGTTGACATTTTTGTTTTGTTTTTGCGTTCGTGCAGACGCTTGCAGAATGGGGTGTCGATTACCTTAAACTTGATGGCTGCTATGCTAAGCCATCTATAATGGACAAAGGCTACCCGAAGTTTACTAAGGCCTTGAACGCTACTGGGCGACCCATTGTGTTCTCTTGCAGCTGGCCTGCATACCAAGTGTATGCAAAGATGGAGGTAAAGTAGAATATATTGATTTTATTAAACTTTCAATCTCGAACATTGTTCTGAATGGTCCACGCAATCTCCGGCGGTTATCAGCACATACACCGAATGTACTAATATATGAAAATTGATGTATAGTAGTTTAAAAATATTACAAAGTTGAAACATGGTTCTGAATAGATTTTAGCTGTTGCTTTCAAGTATTGATAGGTTAGAAAACTCAAGAAAGTTGATAAAACAATTATTACATCCGCGCCTGTTGGATACAAGATGATTTATAGCTAACTTGCCGCTACGCGCCTCTTTGGCTATTTACCATCTCATTTCCAACGCGCGTTCATGGAATTGAATGTTAAACAAACATAAACGAGGGAGAGGGGGGGAGGGGGGGGGGGGAGGGGTTTAGAGGAAACGTGACAAATTCTGTAGCTCATATAGAGGGGTATAAGACATTTGGCCGGGATTTGGCTTATGAAAAACTTGCGTCAAAATAACAATGTCCTAGAGTATTAGTATTTAATGAATTTTGTTTACAATACATAGCCGTAAACTGAAGTTGGCTAATGGAGTTTGGGTGGCTGTTCTACCTAACTTGCAAATGTACTAAACCAGAACTAACATCCGCTCCTCTATTGTTCGCCCTTAGCCTGATTATAAATCCATTGCCAAACATTGCAACTTGTGGAGAAACTATGGAGATATTCAGGTATTTTGCTCAGTGGCCGTGTGTTAAGGGAGGATTAAAATTAAAAGGTTTGGGGGTAGTGAAAAAGTTTGGAGGGAGACTTGAAGGGGAAATTTTTGAGGACAAAATTTTTCCATACCGTCCTTCCTGACAATGGGCAAGCGCAGCTTTGATTTGGAGAGGGTCTGGCGTTATCTAATTCGTAAACTTCTCCGCTTAAAACCCCCAAACCAATTAGCTTTCTCAAAACTAATCCAAAAAAATCTGAAAATATTCAAGTTGCTTCTGTTTTATTCAGTCTATGATTGTATGATCGTATTTTCAAAATTTTAAACTATTGACGGCGATATCAGCAAAAATATCATTGAAAGTCGCAAAAAAGGCTTTTTAAAAGTAATTTTAATCCCTCCTTTACCACATTTACAGGGATGATAATAATAATAGTGTTATTAATAATAAAAATAACAAAAAATAACAATAACAGTAATAATAATAAAAACAATGATGATATAAACAATAATAAATGTATATGTCATAAGTTTTTGGTCGTTTGCATCTTCGTCTGTCTTTTAGATAGACTATTTAACTCAGCATCTTTGCCTCAACTTGTATAGGATTCATGGCACAGTGTTTTGAGTATTGTGGACTGGTACGGTAACAACCAAAAAACTCTCATCCCGGCCGCAGGCCCTGGTCACTGGAACGATCCAGATATGGTAAACTTGTTTATAAATCTTCTCTGCGTTAAAAGCAATTCTTTTTACTTTAACCAACTGTTCCTTGTTCGTTTCAACTCATCGCTTTGCATATAACTGCCAATAATGGACTACAATCATCATGTTGTCACAGTCACAGTCGCAGTCACAGTCATAGTCACAGACACAGACACAGTCAGACAGTCACAGTCGCAGTCATAGTCATATTCATAGTCATAGCCACAGTCATAGTCACAGTCATAGTCATATTCATAGTCATATTCATATTCATAGTCATAGTCATAGTCATAGTCATAGTCATAGTCATAATCATATTCATAGTCATAGTCATAGTCATAGTCATAATCATAGTCATAATCATAGTCATAGTCATAGTCATAGTCACAGTCACAGTCATAGTCATAGTCACAGTCACAGACACAGTCATAGTCATAGTCATAGTCAGTCATAGTCATAGTCATAGTCATAGTCATAGTCATAGTCATAGTCATAGTCATAGTCATAGTCATAGTCATAGTCACAGTCACAGACACAGTCATAGTCATAGTCAGTCATAGTCATAGTCATCGTCACAGTCACAGTCACAGTCGCAGTCACAGTCCAACAAACAAACGAATTCTATGGCA
>JAOBAT010113791.1:0-14221 GCA_026413305.1 Hydrozoanthus tunicans
CACATATATTTTTAAACAAATATTTCGGCCGCCATCAAGTGACAACCATCAGTGAATAACATGGATCAGCCGATGCAATAAATGATCATGTTATTCACTAATGATGGTCGCTTGTCAGTGCGGCCGAAATATTTGTTATTTAAAAATAAGTCTTCTTGTATGTCTCTTCGTAATGCAGATATAGGCGCACCAGTTTCTTATAGTCACCATAAAATACTTGTATTATTGGCTGCAACACTAACAGTTTGAGATGAATACAAGATTAAAACGGTTGTTTCTTAAGAGTATCACTCAACACTACTACATCTTCAACAATTTGTGTTAATCAACTTTTCTTTGCTTAATTGCTAAGAAAATCGAGCTTTTAAAACATCAAATATCAGTTTGCTTTTACTGTACTATTGGAACAATTTGTTTTAGTGGTAAACAAACCTAGCTGTCTCAAGCCTTTTGGTTATGTTCAGCTTTACGCAAACCTTAAATTAAAGCGAACCCGAACAATGCACGATTCTAAACACCTATACGTCACTAATAAGCTGGGCATACACAGGCCAATATTAGTTTGATAGCGTTGCTGTAGATGATCGAAGGACTAAATTCTGCACGGACAAGTGTTCGTAAGAAATGACTTGGAAAAACAGGAAATAAGAAAAGTCGGTGATAAAAACCGAAGTTTCGGGGCAGCTAGCGCCATTGTCAAGGTTATACGGTAAACGAAAAGAAGCGAAAAGACTAGCGAAAAGGCTAGGTGTTCGGCCGGTATTTACAAAAAGCATTTCCACAGCGCATTTCATCATTAATCAAGCCTTTTATTCTAACCTTTTAAACATATTTTTAATTAAATAGCTGTACCAAAAGCCTATGTTATGTTCGAGATTCAAACGAATCGGCTTCTTCGTTTGTTGCTGCTGGCGCCCATCTCGATCGAATATTCTACGAATCTGCACTGCATTTGTAGAAACTATGCTTATAAAACAAAACTAAACCATGCAGGTGCATAAGTGCTTCAAAAGCGAGCTTTTATGAATGTTACCATAGCCTTTCAAAAGCATTTGTGTCCGGCAGTGGTCCTTTTATGAACTAATTGTAAAACAAGAAATAAATAGGAACGTCTTACTTGGCTTCAAGGCTATTTATCATAGCTTGGACCTCTTTCTGATTTGGAGAGCAGTTCTTTCCACTCGGTTCGGCCAGGGAACCCAAAACGCAGAAAAAGCCAATGAGAAACAACGAGCACATACAACGCGCCATGACTACCCAAAGCTCTCGCGGTGTTGCGGGCACTGCCCAAGCTATGAAAATTGAAAAATAATTATAGCCGATATGACCCGAGTTTTGCTTCATTGCAAAACAATACATTCTTGACGTGCAAATGTCACTTCGCATTGCGTGAAACGGAGTAGTTACTTTAGTCTCGCTCGACTAACTATGATTTCAACAACAAAAATATAAAAACTATTGCAAAACAGCTGAGCAAAAAAGGGTGGTTTTTAATGTATCCCTGAATCTTGACTTACTATAGCTAGTTTACATGGCTGATAATCGGTATCACAACAAAACCTAGAAATCACTCCCTTAAGGTTTTGGAACAGAAAGACAATTCAACAATCCGCAAAAACTCCGTTGTAAAAATCTGTGTTTTGCACCTAGTCAACCTCATTCATCCGTACTTTTGTTTAATATAGGATTGACAAGTGCTAGCGCTGTACGTATCTATTATTCATGTTTGTTGAAATGAATTCCACTCCTTAAAGATACCAATCTGGGCGTGGTCAACCAGAATTTTAACCCCTAACTGATACTGTTTTAAAACCCACACAATTAATGTCAATCTATCCGTTTATTTGCTTGCACTAAGAATAAGTTATCAAATTCGCTCCTCTGCAATGTTTTAAAAGTATCAGCCTAGCTATGGACAAGCAAAGCGTTTTGTATTTTTGCAGCAAACACCCTAAGAGATACCGTTTACTGGAAAAAAAAATCGCCTTATTTCCTAAATGGTACCTTGAAACCAAACTTAAACCCCAAAAAGATACAACGAGCAGCCCCGTCCGACGAATATGGGAGACCCCTCCCCCCCCCCCCCCAAAAAAAAAATGGTTGTTGCCACGCTTTGATGATTTTAAGGGTTTTGTTGTCATGAGCTAATCAAGTGATATGGATCAAGCTGAAGACAATGGGTCTGTTTCTTAAAGATTAAATCAGTTCATGCACGAGACTCGTAAACATGACATTGCATGAATTTTTAGCAACACGGAATTCAAATGTTAATGACCAATAGAAGGTGCCAAACCATATTTTTTAAATATTGTTGGTAACTGGGAACATAGTTAATATATGGACTGGTTATGAAAGCCGGCAAACTTCAATAGGGAAATACAAAGTATGTACAAAGTTGCTTTGTTGTAGGTTGAACGAAACGTAAGGGTGCACATTCTTTGTTTTAGGTGTTAGTGAGAATGTTTTGACTGGCTACTTATTGATTTGCATCTCAAAACCTTTTGTGTTTTGTGCACCTTCAGAACTAGAAAACAAAAGAAAAAGACGATCAAAGACCTACAACAATGGTTTCATAACCAGTCCGTAGATTAACTATGCTGGGAAGGCCTATATTTGTTCAGCTCGGAATTTTAGCGCTGTTGATTAAAGAGCTACATACAACTTGCTGTGAGGTTATGATGGCGAGTCCAATATGAAAGAAGCAGCTGGCCATTGTGATATAATTCTTTCGTATCTTTGTAGGTAGCTTTAATTGAGAGGAGCTATTTGTCCAGAGCAGCTCTAGGATAAAGGGAAATGAGGGGAACCAAATATTGTTGTTCTGATTTTTTTCTCTTTCACTAAACAGAAACTACGCCAAGGTGAACTGGAATCCTTAATAGATATTACGGAAACATTATTGCTACAGCACAAATATTGACATTGTGTAAATGAACTCAATTATAGTTATCGTGATTACTTATACTATATTAGATCAAAAATATCTATAAGGCGACAGCGAATTGGGATTTGGAGTCTTTTAACCTCAAATACATTTTCAGTAAATGGATGGAATTTAAAGAATAAACCATTAACACTAGTAGCAACAAACGACACATTACAATACTCAGTGGTTATATCAAGTGTTCTATCAAGTATCGACTGAGATATCAATGTCTGAAAATTACTATATCCCCAGCAAAAAAGGAAAAAACAAAGAATGGACGCTCAGGTTCCTCCCTTCAAGCAGTTGCCAACTTCATTACAACCAACAACGACGTTGACAAAAACGTTGATAATCACGTCAAAACAGTGATCCAGAGAATGGTTGCTGAAGATGCTCTCGTAAAGACCAAAAGGCCAGGATTGTCTGCCTTGTACAAACTTTAGGAAAACATTCGGCCAGGGCTAAAGCTAAAGAATAACGGCTCTTGAAATATGTTAATTCAAACTCGAGGCTGCAACGAATAAATGTATAATTTGGTGGAGTTGTCCATCTGTTTGTTTTACATGTTTTCAATGTATGTATAAGTAGCCATGGCAACGATGACGAACCTTTTGGAGGCATTTCAAACCTTCATAAAACCAATGAATTTCTTATTCATAGACGATGCGCGATTTGTTTACTAGGTTGAGATTTAAAGAAGATATTACCAAATAAACGCCCTCCCAAACTGGACATGGGAGAAAAGTGAGACAAGTTTTTGTGTCAAAAAAGGCACAATTTGAAA
This sequence comes from Hydrozoanthus tunicans, assembly GCA_026413305.1. Lineage (NCBI taxonomy): Eukaryota > Metazoa > Cnidaria > Anthozoa > Zoantharia > Hydrozoanthidae > Hydrozoanthus > Hydrozoanthus tunicans. The sequence goes on from JAOBAT010113791.1 coordinate 3,711, forward strand.
AAAAAAAAGAAAAAAAAATCGAATTTTCATTTTCGTTGAACATTAATTCTTTTATTGTATGTAAGTAATACTACACTTTTCAATTAGAAACAAAAAAAAAGATGTGGTACATGCAGATATTCTAAAAGAATTATGAGCTCGCTTTATCAGTACCCACGTATGCGCAGTGGCATTGTTAACGTTGTCTCAAATAAAATCAGTTTTACTCATTTAGGAAATTCCGCAGAAGTTGGGCTTTTTTAATGTTTTCGATCGTAACTTCCACACAATTTGTACCTTTTTAACGACCACTATATGCAATGATTCGACGAAAAAAAAACCCTTTTTTTTCTTTTGCAGCTCATTTAATGCTGTTTTGATTGTCATTTTTACCTTTTTCTTTTTTTTGGTTGAAAAAAGGCCGAATTCTATGGACCACTAAACATCAACAACAACAACAAATTCCGCGGAAAGTTTGTTTATTCGTGAGCAACTTTTATTTAAAAAGATGTGAAGTACTTTTTCTTATTTACAAAATTACTTGTTCAATGCGGAACATCAAAGTTACTTCTCAACTATTGCCCTTTTTCAGCTTTGTTAACTTTAACAATTTTTTGCTGCTCATTAATGCACACAAACAAATCTCACTCGTCAACCCTTGTCAAAATTAACAAAATATGCGAGATCATAACCATCTTTTGTACCCGAAATTTGGAGACAAGAGTTGAACTCTGACTGTGAAAATCAACCAAGTATTGCATAACCACTTTATCTCTTGTAATCGAAATTCGAAGAGAAGATTTGAACTCTGACTGTGAAATCAACCAAGTATTGTGCAGCAACTTCACATTGTAAGTTTATGTTATCTTCGTTTAATTAGTATGTTCTGAAGCAAGAAAAATTAAGACTGCATTGGAATCAACGACCATCGGATCTACTGCTACACTGCTGATTAAGCTTAGTACTTGGTTTTCGCTCCTCCATCGATCGAGTGTCACCTCAATTAATGATTCTCTATACAACCGAAATATCCGTATTACCAATGATCGAAGATTTTCAGTCAAGATCAAACCAGCTGCTGCATGTATGCTCAGCTAGTAACATCGAAACTATGAGGCAAATACAACTCACAACAACTACCTACCATTGCAGTCAAAGATCAAACTAAGATCTGGGAAAGGTTAAAACAGTGCAGTTTTTTTTTCGTTTGCTTCCCCACTCTTTCTTTTGAGATGGTTTTGGTTCAACATTGAACTCGATTTTTGTCGAAGAGATCGAGAAGCCGGTCGTAACCATTTTTTTTACGTTGAACATAGAAGGATAAAATTAACAAGGCTGTACAAAGTTAAAACTGTATAAAAACGAAACGTTTTCAACTTAAAAGTTATCATCAGGGTAAAATCTGATAAAAACGTTCGTTTTTTACACATTTTTAACTTTATACAGCCTTATCAATTTAATCGTTTAAAATTTTCCTTCCTCGAGCGCCTTTAAAAAACTGTTTTAATTTGTCGGTTGAATACGCATTCAGCTGTAAAAGGTAGCTCTCCTTCAAAAGAAAGATAGCTTGGAATTAACAATTAGCTTTATTTTTAACGCAACTTCAGACTTTTATATGTGACACGAACAGCTTTCCCTAAAGTTAACAAGATCCCCTTTCATTGTTTTTATGTCTACTGGTTTTATCTTTCAAACCTATATCATTTGAGTCTCTAACAGATTGTTTTGCTGATTCATTTTGTGCATACTGCGCATGTCAGCTCCTTCCCGTGGACGTACGGAGCACAAGGAAGTGCGCCACAAGCCCCCTGAACTACGTACAGCAGAGCTCCGTTCAGATCTGCATGTGTGCCGGGAACATACTCAGCATTTTCGTCCACACAGACAAAGTCATTGCTACCTGTATGCCCAAAGTGTGACGTCATAAGGTAGCCCCAGTACTCCCTGGTCCATCCGGACGGACAATTATTCCTGGCCGGGTACATTAGCTTGGAGCCACGTGATGGCACATAACAGACGGCGCAAGGAGCCTCGTGATCGTGGACATTCTTCTTGAATGGATTGAAACTGCTCACTTGGTATTCAGTACCATAAATGGCCGCGGTTCCTTGCCACCCGGCCTTGTACCTGGCATAAACTGGTGTCTTAGGGAGGCAGAGGTAGTTGGTTCCACCTCCTTTGTGAGTGTAATGTCCGCTACCAACGATTCCTGGAATGTAGAGTAAACGAGAAAACACTGTTAAGAAACAATAAACAGCGGCGTGGCCATCTCAAACTCAACCTTTCACTAAGATGATTGAAACTACATGAACGAAATTAAAAACGGTCGCTCCGGACTTATTTTGTAGTGACAATTATTTTTCAATTCTGTTTCAGTTTCAATTCTGCCTTATCTTTTATTCATTCTTCATATACTTCAAGTCACGTAACGGAGATGGTACAATATTTTAATGATAAACACTAGAAAAAAGATCTTTATCGCCAAACAAACCGATTATACAAAACTTAAGGTATAGGAACAAAAAAAGATACAACGTGATGTCCTTTCCGGTTTTCACCTGACGTCATAGCAGCCGTGTTGGTGTTCTTGAACAAAGGAATTTTTAATTTCTTTTCTTTTGTGTAAGACAAACAACATGGCCGCTTCGTCTTTTGTCTTTTGCGTCTCATGGGAGTGCTTGAAAACTGAAAACCAAGAATTAATAAAGTAGACACATGATATAGCATCTTTTTCACCTTCATAGCCAGAAATGTGTATTTATCAACGCTGTCACGAGGACAAAATCTAAAACTAAGTAAAATAGAGTTTGGTTCTTTGGCAACTGAATGAAGTTAAAAGTAGATTAGTTTTTCGGCAAAGTCAAACTTTGTCGCCAGCCCGCGTGCAAGTAGTTGCTATTGTGATCTTTTGAATGCGGTGTATGTTTTGATACGTTGAACGATATCCATCGCAATCAGGCTTTTTTTCCTCTACTAATTGAACGCTTTTGTAATTCCTTTAAAGACTAATTGAACACTTTTGTAATTCCTTTAAAGAGCCGAATTGCAAACAAAATTTGATCCTCTCTTATTCAAGTCTTTATTGAGGGAACAACTTGGATTCCGTTCGGTCAAACCTCTCGCGGACGTTTAGAAAGTAGAACGAAAAACCGGCTATGAACCAGCAGAAATTAAAAGTAAGACTCGATCGCAAGGGGTATCCAGTTCCATATCTCTCAGGAAATGTCTGAACGGGTTGAACGGACGAAGTCGTTTGTCGTCCTGCATCGTGGGACGTGTGGTTAGGTCTCTGCATTCGTCCTAAGATTTAGCTGACTGACTTTATTGCGAATAGTTTTTATCCATTTTAAAAATTTTTTTGCTTTGTATTTGTATTTATATTCACTTGTGCGGTCTGTAATCCAGCCCCTTGGCTTCAAATAATTTAATAAAGCTATCTATCTATCTATCTATCTATCTATAAAGATGACGGACGAAGGAAAACCTTTCGTTACAATGTTATAATACAAGCATTTAATTCAGTCATGTATAATGTTACAGAGTGGGGAAAAAAGTTCTACGCTTCAAGACTAACTGTAAAAAGGACCATCTTCTTTAAATAAAATAATTAAACTTATATTTAAGTGTCAAAATGTTTAGCTTTGTAAGGTAGCTAATTGGGGACACCTAAAATCAAACATCACTACAGAATTGGAGTTGGTTGGAGGCAGACCAGTTGGCTATTTACAAGCGTGGTGGATTTGGCCTTGGGATCAAATCTAGTAAACCGTCAAAGTGGAATTTAAACCCGGGATAACCGCATACAAATCCACCACCCTAACCCCTGCGGAGCCACGCTGCCTCCCTGTTGTTTTTCCAATTTAGTACTTTGTGAACTTCATCGATCATAAGTTATTTTCAATTGCTTTTCAGGGTGAATCCTCTTTGAATTGACCTCGTGAAACCTGCCAACCCAATAGACTTGTAGACAGCGTAACTGCAAGTTTAGTTGGAACTGTCTGAGAATATTGGAAAAGTTGACAGACTTAGCGTTTGTGCAACCTTGTGGTTAAAAATGCCAGGTTACAAGTTAACCTTAGTCTGATTGCTTATCAACTCAGTTAACACAAGCAAAATATGTAAATTATACCAACTAGATTGTTTTTAAATATGACCTACAACATTAGCATTTAATTATTAGGTCATAAATCTAGCAAAAATAAACTTTTTTGGGACATGCACGTACGAAGCTGAAACGTTAGTAGAAATGCTGAAGAGAATGCTAGTGCAATACATATAACCAACAACATGTATCGAATTCAAGTTGAGACCAGCTGGTACCTCTGTAGACAAGATATGCGTGTTGTGGACAAGTAGTCCTTCCATAGCGAATGTAGGTAACTCCTCCACCGGACGGACCGGGATTTCCTCGTGGTCCAGGGGGTCCTCGACTACCTGTTTTACCTTGTTTTCCAGGGGGACCAGTGCTACCTGTCAGGAAACAAATAAAACTTTTTAAAAAAAAAAAGCTATTCTGAACGTAAAAACTAAATGCCATTATGATTTTTCATCACACTCCATGAGGGATAAACTAACACTTGCCTTAAAGATATTCAAAATAATTAGCTCCGACCGTAAAACTTAGCTCTGACACAAGCTCTCTCTTGACCGTTGTTGAAAACAAAAATTACAGTTATTGGTCCAAAAATTACAGTTATTGTATCGTCTGCATTATAATTTGTAGATAGCTGATGCAGCTAATTCAGCCTTTAAATAAAAGGCCGTAAAAATGTTACAGACTGTATGGCAAGGCAAATATGGTTACCAAGCGCATCAAACATGTAAAGTCCTTCTTGACAACTTTAAGAGTTTGTTCCGGTCGATCATGAATGCTAAGCAACAATGACATAGTCCGTATTTCACAACACCAAAAAGGGCCTGTGTTTTATGCTCTCAAATCTAACAGTAACTACATTAAATAAAGATTAAATCCAAGAAATAAAAAATCAATTCATACAAACCTTTCGCACCTCGAGGGCCAGAGGGTCCCGCCGGCCCGCCATTTCCCGGCAGGCCTTGCAGACCGTCACGACCGTCGCGACCATCTCGTCCTTTTGAATTAAACGAGAACAAATTTAAATTTTGATCAGAGGTGTTTTACATTCTGCTGTCATCCCTCCTCCCGCTTCCTTCGGAAACACTATTTCAGTTGCATAATACAAAAAATACAAAATGTCTCCCTCATTCCTTCTAATTATAGTGTTATTTAAATGAAAGCTTATTGCAAAACATTCCAAAATGATATGTTATAGTAACTATGGTTGTACGATAGTTGGGACTCGGTCGGATAAAAACAAACGCTTGACCCGGCCAATTTAAAACAATATATATATGTTGTATGTAATGTAAAAAGTATGTTTTGTGTATCTAGATAATTATGTGAGGATGGAAGAATGAAAAAATAGATAAATAATAGAAAGCAAGGCTCTTGTACACGCACATCACCTTTTAGAATCAAAGCCATACGTTGATTCAACCTGAAAATGGAAATCTATTTAGTATTTCGCAAAACAGGTAATTCAAGCAATTTATGTCGAAATTACTCAAATGTAATAAATAAATAATAAATGCCTTCATGTAATTAAAGGGGTTCTGTCACTCATCTATCGATCATTAAACTTTCGTGGTTTTCGCATTCGGACGAGAGAAGCGTAGGTTCTACTTGATGTGAATCGGTTGAACTAGTTTTATGAACTGACAGCAAACCATTTGAGGTGGCCACGCATTTGTTGAAAAATATTGTTTCTGGTAACATTTTACCGTTTATTGTATTTGTTTTGAGTCCTCATGCGCATACATTTGCAACCTTTTAACTAAATTGGAAAGTCAGAGAATTTTTTCCTTAACATCCATGCCTTTCTCCGTAACTCGTCTGTTCGTGCGTAACGCTGACGTTAATTCCTTTGTTGATCGTGGCAAGCTAGGTAGTAAACACGCAATTTTATGATAGTAATTAATCTCAAATCGCATTTAATGCCTTGGCTAAAAGCCCCCTTAATTTAAGATGTGGTACTTAGCTTGTTTTTGTTCTCATATATATAGAGTTTCTGAAACTCAATAGCACAAAGAGCTGCCAAAGTCGCGTAAGAGTTACTAATGTCGGTAACAGCAAAATGTTTTTCTATAATCCAGTTTTAATTAAACCACGATGAAAGATTCTCAGGAAAGCATTGTCCTATTGTTTGGGGGACATCTTAACTGGTTGTCCACATATTTTTGTTGCTGCATAAAGATTCCTGAAATGAGTAGATTTCAAAGAACTTACAACAAAAATTTCCGCCTACAAAATTCCATCTTATTACAGTCACAGATTCTAAGATATTGCTTAATATGTTGCTATCAGTATATAAGCTATAAGCAAAACAGGTAAAATCTCTCACCGCACGGAAGAAAAACACTGAAAAAACATCAAAAGGATCAAACCTGGAATATTAAACTTGCTTTGAACATAAAAAAGCACAACGATACTACTGAAAAAGGAAACCAAAACAGTTGGACTCCGGCAAACAAAAAAGTTTTTGTACTTGTTACTGCATACACAAAAAAAATGTTGTTTTTAGGGCGCAATGTCGCCAAGCGCAATCGAAGTGCTCATAAATATGTACAAAACTTGCGATATAACAAAAAACTTCAGCAACAAGCTTTAAGTGACAAACCTTCTTTCGAGGTTGTTTATCTTAGCTTCGAGATTTTGCAGCTTTAAGATGGAAGAACTTCTTTTTACAATCAAACGACCTTCATTGCTTTCCACAAGTGATTCGGCGAACAAATCAAGTGTGAAGATGAAAGCGACGAAAATTAACGAATGCATGCAGCCTTCCATTGCTTCTGAGGAGTGACTTTGGGATTGAACTCTAAAAATCTTATAACCGATTTTATCTGAATCAGGACACGTGCTGACAACGAGGCATGCAGGTTATTTCTAACGTTATTAAGGTTTAATTTGCAAGTTGGCTCTGTCAGTTTGCCCTTGACACGGGCATAACAAATGTTACTCTTGACAATTGACCAAATCCAAGAGTTAATATCTCAAAGTTAAACCTTGAAAAAATTGTTTAACGTTGCCAACAACCTATTGAGTTCTAATAGTGTAAGAAAACGATGTTTTTGCTGAAATGTCGGGAACAGACAGGTCTCCAGTTGATACACAAATTACTGCCGCCTTAATTGGTGATAAGCCTCTGTCTACCAAATAGACACACTTGTTTTTATCTGCCTTTTGGAATGCATTTTCCATTCAGTGAAAACCTTAGATGACCTTGTGGATTGTTCGTCTGTACAGCTGTTTTGTAGATTTTGATGTTTCAACTTCCGATCGATGATGATATTGAGAATTAACGTGATCCGTGGCAAACCAGCTTTTAGTTCTCCCGACACAAAAATTTTACCTTTTTGTAATTCAAAAAGTATTTGTCTTCGAATTATATAAGATTGCTTGTCAACGGTATCTAGAAACTATTTTATGAACCATGATCAGGATTAGTATATATTAATTAAACAGATAAGAAGGGCAGGTACACAACTGCTCGCTAGTCACGGAGTTTGAAGGAATCTATTGACATTTCTTGTTAGACTTGACAAGCTTCGTGATTGGTCAAAATTATAGAAGATTGAACTTCATTTGCTGATTTTAACTGCTGACTATTTAGTACGTAAATAAACTCCGTTCCGGCGGCTGGTATATCGGTCGGAAATAATATCCGCCGCTGATAGATCATCCACAAAAATAAACAGTTAGTCAAGAAGCGAAGCCTCAGGGCAACTGAGAAATTTTGAGGATTATCTATCAGCCAAGGACGTTATCCTCCGATAAGCCAGTACACCAAAATGGGTTTATCTATTTATAATCCTCCCAATAATATTTTTTTCAAACGATTTCGTGTAAATACAGCGGCGAACATGTTTCTCAGTTGAAGGCCTAATCAAAATCACGGATTCACAATGACAATCACAGTATCAGCTTTTACTAAGAATCTTTAGGACAGGCTTGATGTGTGTGAGTGTCCAAAATAGACTGGCCGATGTTGTTACCTCTTTAGAAAGTAATGTAACAACGGGTTGTGCAAAAAAAAACACACTTGGAAATTTTTTTTATTTACTTAGTGTGTTTAAATTAGACAAATGTCTGAAACAATAAGTTTTTCCTCAAACTGCATCTTTGTTTCTATGTTTCCGCATATTTTTTGTCTATGTTTGGTGAGCACCATTGGCGCGTAGCGTTCTTCTAGTACTTTCAAACTACCGGTTTCTACCTTAGAACCTACTGAGCTTAAAACGAGACTCTAATTGTATGCGTAGATAAACACATCTATTTCCTAGTTTATTTAGTGCAAACTGCGCATGTCAGCTCCTTCCCGTGGACGTACGGAGAACAAGGAAGTGAGCCACAAGCCCCCTGAACTACGTAAAGCAGAGCTCCGTTTAGATCTGCATGTGTGCCGGGAACAAACTCTGCATCTTCGTCCACACAGACAAAGTCCTTGTTGTCTGGATGGTTATAGTGTGACGTCATAAGGTAGCCCCAGTACTCCTTAGCCCATCCTGCTGGGCAGTCATTCCTGGCCGGGTACATTAGCTTGGAGCCACGTGACGGCACATAACAGACAGCGCAAGGAGCCTCGTGATTGGGGAGATTCTTCTTGAATGGATTGAAAGTGCTCACTTCGTATTCAGTGCCATAAATGGCCGCGGTTCCTTACCACCCGGCCTTGTACCTGGCATAAACTGGTGTCTTAGGGAGGCAGAGGTAGTTGGTTCCTCCTCCTTTGTGAGAGTAGTGTCCGCTACCAACGATTCCTTGAGTGTTTGTAAACAAGAAAAAAATTATCAAAAACTAATACGTAGTAGCGCAGTTAAATCAAATCTTATTTCAAACTGGGCTTTTAGGTCGTTTCGTTAAAAAGTCAGAAATAACATAAATGGGACTTGAAACAGAAACTTCTTCGTTGGTCGCTCCATAATTTGTTTTAAGTGTTATCATCACGGGAATAGATAACAACTATCCACAGAAGGGGGGGTGAATAGTGAATAATTATTTACCGAAGCGAAGGTGAATAGACAAGGACACTCACCGACGGCGGCGAGGTGGATACACGTGGCTTTTACCGACACTGAAGTGAATAATCACATTAGCATGCATATACCCATTCAGCGAATCAGTGAAAAACAGGTTTTATTTTTTAAAAAAACTAATAATAATAAACCCTGAAACTTTTCGTCTAAAGCCAAGCTGCCGCACGTGCATTGCAAGTCGTGTGAGACTGAGGCCAAGAACAAGATCAGTATGTTCAACCTTCAGATATTCAGAAGTTGAAAAAAGGAAAATAATTATGCTCCGTGATAATTGAAAAGTTACACAAAGAGCTTGAGTGAAGACAGTGTGCACTTCCATAAAAATGGCTGTTTGCTTCTCTTGTCCCCTCAAGCCAAGAAACAGGGATATCGCGAAAAAAAAAACTGTTTGGTGCAGTTGTTGGGCTGAAGTAAGAGTGTTACATGACATCAAGTTCGCCGGCTTCGATCGTAAATGTACAAGCTCTCGACAGTTTCCTTTGTGAGCGGCCTTTTATGAACTATTTGTGCAATTTCGATCTTTTTCAACTTTCTCAGGGTTTTGACCAAAATAGCTGAAAACCCTGTTCGACTTCTAAAAGTACAGACTTCTGCTCATGCCGTAAATAATTTATTATTTGAACGGACTGTTTTTGTGTTTTTACGCATCTTGTAATCAGTAATTTCTGTATTTAGATTCAGATGAAAATTTTGAACAGCATCGTGTCGCCGCGCCGGCAACTCAATTGTGACACTTTTAAAATTTGTTTAATCGTGAAAAAGTTGTTCATAAATCAAACAGTTAATAAAGTTTATTTTGTAATAGATTCACAAATGTTTTGTTGGTGTTCTCGGGAACAGTTGCATCAATTTTTTCTAAAGTTTCACTGTAGATGACATGTTTCGGAAATTGCAACGCCATGTTGTTTTTCCTAATCGCTAATTAGCGAATATCCTTGAACCAATCAGAGCGCACAAAAAACACTATTGGCTGGTTGGGTATTGGGTATATGTTAAATAAAATCATGAATATCGCGAGATACAGGAGCCACCATCGGTTGCTGTGATAAAATCTAGACATAAATTCAATGCATAAGTACGAGGCAATAACAAAATGGTAAGTGCTTGTTTGCGACCTCAAGACCCACTGGAAAAAAGGACACATTTTTGTTGAAATTTTTTTCAAAGGGTTCTTTTGTGATCTATTTTTAGTTTCGTGAACAATTGTAATTTGAATCTTTATAATGGTATTAAACAAACAAAATATTTTAAAATGTTCTTTTCTTTTGTGAATACTTTAAATGGTTTTCCTGTTAACTCTAAAGAAACTATTCCTTCGATTGTTCCTTTCCGTATCATGTAACGACTACGATAGCCTGCTAGCAGCTCTTGAGGGGACTGGGGCAGTCCCACGAGAGCCCAAGCCCCAGTCCCCTCAAGAG
>JAOBAT010113802.1:0-14221 GCA_026413305.1 Hydrozoanthus tunicans
GAATATTTAATTTATTGTATTAATTATTTTTTCAAAAAGGTAATGCACGACGAAGTCAGTGAAACTGAAAACATTCGGAAAAATCTTTCTATTGAACGTCAAATTGTTGAAGGCTGCGATATGCTTTTGGATGTTAACCAGATCTTCATTCGTCAAGGTACGTTAAAAAGTGAAATTCCCTCAAATACATCAGCGAAGAATTGCGCTTAGGAAACCGAAATTTATGTTGATTGATACTGAAGACTAATAATTCATCTGGACGAACTAGGGGAAACATTCGACTGGTTGTGCATTTCCAGTATAAAGACGGGTACAAGACCTATCAAATATTGTGTCTAGACAGAGTTGCCTTCGAGATACGTCTTGAAAAACATTCTACGAAAGGTAGTTCGTCTGGACGCAAAATACGTCAATGTTATGCTCTCTTTGTAACCAGACGAGCTACAATAACAGATGTTTGCCCTAGTTCGTTCATAGACATAGACACAGAATTATTCACACCCCCCTTTCTTTACAGGTTTCTTTTTTTATACCTAGACTTGATTTTTTTTCTAAGCAATAAATACATTTTAGACTAGATATATTTTCAAGTAATAAAATGCCTAGCAACTAGAATAACCTTAGGGTTTTTCGGTAACAATTGCTTATATTCGTTCAGTCGAATACAAACGGTCAATAACTCTTAGAAAGAGCATAGTCGAATTTTGTTCTTTAAAAAGATATAGCACTGAAAAAGCTTCTCGATCCGTTGTCAGTTTAATGGGAAAATTGTCTCAACTGTAGTTCCGAAACAGTAACGTGACTGAAAAATTACAGGCCCCCAGACAAGCTGTCCGCCGGAACGAGGTTTTCATTAAAAAAAATCATTTTAGGACATGTCCCTTGACAGTCCAGAAACTCCTCGGAAAAAAAATTATTTTGACAACAATAAATATACAGATGCTTGCAATTTTCTTGAGATGTCAAATGACATGAAATAACGCTCAGTTAGCGCTATCCTTTTGGAAAGACAGTATATATGAATCAATCAATCACATGCAACCACCTGAGGGCGGGAAAAACTCGCGCAAGAATGCAGTACGTATGTGACGTGCTACAGAACTCGTTTTTCCGGTTTCTGTTTGCCCCTTCATGTGCTCGATTAAGAAACAAGTTTGTCATAAAGCTTAACAAGACTGGCTGACTTTTTTTTTTGTTTTGCCAGGAAATCTTATTCAGGTTATGGAGAAAACAAAAGGCAAAACCTTTGGGGGAATATCATTGAAATCTTTCTCTGAAACAAGAAAAGAAAGCGTACGCCGTTGCTTTTTGTTCTCAGGGTACCTTCTGATAACCACACGCTCCTCCAGCGGCAAGCTACATTTGGCAAAGGTTGGAGAACCGCTTTACTTTGTTGCAAAATCTAGAGAAGCTCTTAACCAATACTGAAGGCGGCGAAATACGAGATACAAAAAAACCTCAGCTTGTGACGCAACATTGTTTTGTTGCATGTTTTTGGTCGGTGTTTCGCGTTTTTCACTTCGCGTGATCAACTTGGCGCGCAACAAAAACATTGGTTGCAAGTTGAAGATATTGTTGCAAAAAGTAGAGCGCGGGTCTACTTTGAGCGTCCAACTTTGGCTTTGTGTTTCTCGATTTTCATCAAACTTGCAACTTGTCACGCAACAAATTCGCTCATACTCGCATCTGATCGGTTGGTACAAATTTAAATGTTCACGCCAGATTAGTCGGTTTTAAACGCGTGCGCTAAAGGTAGCAAAAAGTTTTATAAACATTGTATAGTTTTTTTGAAAAATAAATCAACGGATAAGGTTGTGGTTTCGTTGTAACAACGGCCTAGTCTTGTCGGAAACAACTCTTGAACTGGTCGTAGCACTTTGACGTTTTTTCCTTCTCCAGTTGGTCTCTCTGCTTTCTTTTCTACTACGAATCAAATGCCTGATTGGCTACCTCTTTGTGCGTTTTTGTTTATTTTTCGGTTCATCGTTGGCGAATACCTTTAGCAAAATAACTGCATAGGCGCGCTTTGTTGTGGCTTGAATACACACAAAGCAAATCAGCTAATAAACGCGCTGTATTTTTACATTGCGCGCCAAGTTGATCAGGCAAGGTGAAAAACGCGAAACACCGACCAAAAACATACAACGAACAATAATGCGCGACAAGTTAAGTTTTTTGTATATCGTATTTTTTAAGTGCTTACTTTTGATCTGTGTGCTACAGTTTTCGGTAGGCAGAACTTGTGGTACAACTAACTTTGTCTTGTTTTTTCATAGAATGGTTCAATTCTCCCCTTATCAAGTGCATCTCTTGTGGAAGAATACATTGATGAAGGTGACTAGTATTTGAAGTCAGTTATCAACATCCAAATTCTCCTTACATAACACATACAAAATAAGACATTTGGTTATGAGAAGATTGGATCCGATCAAAAAAAGTGAACTTCACTTGTAAAGATAAAAAGTAAAATTCGTTTAAACTTGCATGTTTAATGAACAGCATTGCAGTGGCTCTGTGTTGAGAGAATTTCAGTACCAAAACAACTTGAACTGAAAGGGCTTACTCTAGATGGGAGATTTTACTAGTATACAACTGGGGCTGAAACGGTTAACCACTCTAGATGGGAGGATTTCCCAATACAACTGGGAATAAGAGAATTAAACACTCTAGTTGGGAGAATTTACCAATACAACTGGAACTGATAGGGTTAACCACTCTAGATAGGAGAATTTACCAAAACAACTGGGACTCGAAAGGGTTAACCACTTTAGATGGAAGAGTATATTTAAATGGTGCACACCCTAAAGTGCTCTATATATCTCATTATCTACATTTATTGTTCTTGAGATATCAACATTTTATGTTTTGAAGTATTGACGTCACTGCATGTATAAGCAAATTTTAAATTTTTTTAAACCTGCAGCAAATCCAAAATCTTTGGACGAATTTATAAGCCAAACTTTTAAATCTTCGAATATCGTGGCTGATTAACTACATAAACAATAACCCAACAATCGCATCCTGCGAGCAAGCGCAAGGGAAAAAGGGACTGGAAGCGACCGAGCTGCGCGGGGAACTGGGGAGGTCAATCTTTCCTTCCTTCCCAGTTCCCCTCTCGCTCTCCTAGCGCTTGCTACGCAGGCTACAATAACCGCTGACAATCTATATCGTTTATTCGTTCATGTAAAACAGAAGTCGAGGCTTCGGCAGCGGGTCGTCCTACGCAGGAAATTGAATACGCTGACCTCACTTTCAAGCTGATTGTCAAAACAAAGGACAAGTCTGACGTGATACCGCAGACCATAACTTTAATGGCACCGTCTGCTCGTGAAAAGGCTGCGTGGACCAGTGACATAATCCAGGTATGTAAAGGCCGATTTACATGGTGCAACCTTTACCTATAATAATTGCATGCAACTCGCCTGCAACATATTTTAGCGGCCATTTACACGCTTGCAATTTTTGGCCTTGTAACACAAAAAAAAAACGCGTACAATTCTTTCGTTAAAATGGCGGACACCCGGAAAACTGCGCTTTTTAACTATTATAGTATTTGTCTTGTGACGAAACACTGATGTAAAATCTGTGTGGGTAAAAGAATGGTTGAAGCGAAAAACAGATCAGGCCGGATTTTTATAAATATAGCTAAGACTTGAAGACCAGGAAAGCTACTGAAGATATATCTTCGCATGGACACAACAACGCTTGAGCTTGAGGTTGGTCAGAAATTAAAACGAAAATATACCTCGACCTCACCACTCGAAAATTTTGTTGCAAACCATCAAAACTGCATACAACTTTAAAACATGTTTCAATTTTTTTGAATTGCATGCAACAGTTAAAGGCATGATTTACACGGAACAATTCGTGTTGTATGTATGGCATAAGCGAGTTGCATGCAACAGTTGTAAGCAAAAGTTGCACCGTGTAAATCGGCCTTAATGAGTAAACCTTTTGAAGTTGACAGTAATGGCAGAATTCAGCTGACGTCATGTTTACAATCAAATGCTTTTAAATTCAAACACCTTCGAGACGTAGAAATCTTTGCCTCAAACCATCAAACAACAGCTGACTCATTTAAAATCACAATAACCCTCCTACAATGACGATAGTGAATGTCGTCATTCATCCAGATTATTGCATTAAAAGATTTTTTTGAATTATTTTCTAGAATTTTGAATGTTATTACTGATGAAGACCTAATTTTGTCGACTCATAAGATTCCAAATTCTAGAAATTGACTTAAAATCCTTCTTTTTTGCAAGTTAACAACATTGCTGTGTTTCACAAAAGTCATCGCTGCCAACATTATTGTTTGTAATCGTCGTCATAATCATAAGATAATTCGCCAAATCAGCAATTTTTGGTTTAGTGGAGATAGTCTATACTTTTTACTTATCAAGTTTGTTCGAGTAGAACCTCTATGCAGCTTTCCCTCAGCTCAGAGAAAAGGACGACTTGTAGTGAACAAATCTCATAACCATGCATTCCATAGCAGTGTAGTACCGGTGGAATCCCGGTTTAACGATCTTCGGTTTAACGATGTTCCCGGTATAACGATAAATATTCGTTTCCCCGGCAAAAGTTATAGTAAAATGTATGGGGCATAACCCCGCTTTAACGATATTCGGTTTAACGATATTATCGGGATTTTGTTTCCTGAGAGCAAAATCTTTCCTTGTATAATGAAACAAACTTTAATTAATAAACATCAATGCTTCTGTCAACAATCATTGTTCTTGCTTACACTCCAGGAGTAATGAATGCTGATTGATGTGTTTTAAACTGCTTTAGACCATTATTTATTTTGTGAATAACTTGATATTACAAAGTATTAATTAAAATTTTATCAGTGAACATAGGGGAAAAAACGCGTACGTCACCTTTTTCCCGGTATAACGATATTTTTTGAAATTTTCCCACAACATCGTTATACCAGGAATCTCGGTGTAACGATATCCCGGTTTAACGATATAATTTTGGCGTCCCCTTGGCGTATCGTTAAACCGGGATTCCACTGTAGTACCAGTTAGTTTGACGACACTACAGAGCACTAAGGTTTCTTTATCAGCATCATAGACTCTAAGAAACCCATTCATTCATTCATTCATTCATTCTCTCTTGCTTTCTTTCAATATTTCGTTCATTCAGTCTTTCTGTCATTCGTTCAATCATTCAATCTGTCACTCGTCATTTCTTTCTTCCATTCATGCATTCATTCATCCATCCATTCCTTCATTCATTCATTCATTCATTCATTTGTTCATTTATTCTTTTTTTCATTTATTCAATCTTTTGATCATTCTTTCTTTCATTCACTCCTTTATTTTAAACTCCTATAAATTTATATTCGTAACTATATAATTTATTATATAGTTACGAGTGTTTTACTGTGAAATACACCAACCGTAGATTTCATACGAAACTACATTCGGGATACGAGTGACATTTTTTCCATATCCTTACAAATGAAGATATCACTGAAGTCATAGCTTTGTTTTCCTTTACTTTTTCCTGTCTTTTATTCTATTTTCAAGCGAAACACTCATATCTAAAGCTACGTGTAATTGTAAAATTCTATTTTTGACAGTTTTTGTATTATTTCGGGGACACCTGCATAGTCATCCGTTGTTATTATTGGGTTTCCGAGCAACTCATGATAACGCAAAAGCCGAATTTTTTTACTCAAGGAGACGTCACGGGAGAATACACAATTGGAATAGAGGCCTGTCACGCGCGACCTATGGTTTAACGTCCTTATCCTTCCGAGAAGACGCGAAGTTCTAACCATTTGCAAGATGTTAGACCAAAGGCAGCACGTTCTCTTCATTTGTTTTAGGACCCCGAGTTTAAGTTCGGAACCGGGAATCGAACCCGGGCCTACTGCACGGTAGACTGGCGCCTTACCTACAGCTAGGCTAACCAGGCAGTGGTCGACTAAATTTTCCTATGCAAAGAGATGATATGTAAACCTCAAATTAGATTCAGACAGGTGTTGTTGGATTGTTTACCAACTGTTACCTTCCCTGAGCTTCTTTCAACAGTGTAAGGTTCAATGCATTGTGGTGAAATGCACATCCGCCGGTATCAACACGGAACTCTCAGGCTCAAAAAGATTTTTTAAGGTTTTAGTACAAGCTTAGTTTCTTCTGATCCATGTGGCCTTGGTGGCCTTTTACTGGCTGTTACGTACAACATTTCAGATTTTATGTCAAAGGCCAGATCCCACAATCACTACGCTTAATAATTTTAGTAATAAAAATACTTGAGACATCGCACAATAGGTTCTTAGTCTTTTAAGTCGGGGCGTCTAGGTAGAGGCTACTGAAAGAGCGCTCGCTTCTCATCAATGCGACCCGCGGGTTCGATCAGTCAGCGTGAAGTATATGTGAGCTGTGTTTGTGATCCTCTCCGACATCGGAGGTTTGGTCCGGGTACTCCGGTTTCCCCTCCATTAAAAACCACCAATTACGCCGACATCTGTGCAGTTTCAGGATTAACTGAGACTTGATAAACAACGAAAAAAGAAAGATACAGTAGTTCTTACACCGCGGTCGCGTGCCAACCTTAAGCATGAGACGTCGGTGTTGCCACGGAGGCAGCGGAAATCAAATATCAGTAGTTGACGCGTACTTGAACACGTCATGCGGTCGTGCTAAACCTCACGGAGGTGGAAAGCGTCTTGGCGGCCTCCATGAGGATCACCATAGCCGCATGACGTGTGCAAGTACGCGTCAACTACTGATAGTTGATTTCCGGTTTGCCTCCGTGGCAACACTGACGTCTCATGCTTAAGGTCTCTATTGTTGGCAGGCGACCGACGCGTAAGAACTATCTTTCTTTTTTCTTTGTTAAGGGCTAGACTGCCAACTCTGATTTTGCATTCGTATGTATAAAGTTAAATACAAACTATGCCCTATTAGTATCTGCAACATTTTTAAAGAACATAGCAGTCGGTATAATTTGAGACAGTCCGATTTTTATACTCCTAGATTTAATACTGTTACATATATACGGCAAGCACTCACTGAAAATCTTAGGACCTAGGTTATGGGGAAAACTTCCTCGGAAGAAAGATCAGCAAAAACTTTGAGTGAATTTAAAAGAAAGGTCCGAGACAAAGACCTAACAAACTTAGTAGATGCGAGCTGTAAAGGTTGTACCCTCTGTTCAACATGACATGTTTTATATTTCAATTTTAATTAACTCAGTTTTTATCCATTTTATCTATTTTATCTTTTCCTAACTAGTTTTTTACACATTGTCAAGGTTTTACACTTCATATACATAGATTTTTCATAAATTTTCATACGGATTTCTTATGTTTGTTTACCACCATAATTATATATATACATTTCATTTTTTCTTTTAATATGTGTTTATTAGTAGTGTAACTTAGTCTGTGTTCCCTAATTAGTATGCGTTTTAGCAGGCTACATGGTTTGACACGTTAATAAAGGTTTTATTCATTCATTGTTTATCAAGTCAGCCAAGTGACAAGTCCTGGGTACTAGTTTGTCCACTCTAACGCACTTCCCCAGTTCCAGCTGAAACAGTTGGTCTCTGTGCCAACCATCTGGGGGTTTTATGTGTTTTAATTCACGCTGAAGTTAGGCAATAATCAAATGAATGAGAAAGTGTGGAAGTCATCAAGTTGTCCCAAAACCAATTGCAGTCCAGAAAGCCTTTCTCTGTTTTGCTTTCGTTGGCAAACGTTTCACTGACCGCATGGTGAAGCATGAAATGAAAAAAATGCGTATTTCTTCACTCACAATGTCAGGTCGTTTACCACCTGAAATTCTGGAGGTAAGATCGATCGAAATTCAATGTTGTAAAAATCATCCAAGGTAGCTTTACATCTGGCAAACTTGTCTTGTCAGTTATTAATTTATAGATGATTTTGAGGAAGAACAATGTTGGTTTGTTTTCCAATCAGTTGTATATACTGTATTTACTCGTTACCTTTGCAAATACCTACTAACTGAACACGAATTCACTCCTTTTTCCACCATTTTTGTTGTTTTGAACACCTACTGTGTTTTGGTTTTTGTGCATTAAGTGTTTTCGCTTCAGAACTTATTTTCTTACGCTGCCACGAATTTGTCGCAGACAGGTAGAAAAATAGTATTTAGTATTTTTAAACGGAACAAGAAACGCTTGGTCCTTTGTTTCAGGCCAGATAAAGAGTTATACCATGCATGGAGCTGTTTTTAGATCAGAGCTGCCTCGCGATTGTAAGAAATTCAGTGTTACTTTGCCATGTTTGTTCCCTCGTAGAGCATTTATAGCCATGTTTTTAATTTATTTCTTGCATTCACCGGGAGCAACTCAAATTTATTCAAGTCTGAAAACATGTTTTAAAACTTCCTGTTTGCTCGTTGTCTATTCTATTATTTTTTTTGTCAAGTTAATCTGTTGATGTATTATGTAATGTTAAATCATAGGACAATGGGGCTGTATTAAGAATGCGACTGAAGCGTTTTTTAGTTTAATCTTAAGTAAAACGACCAACACTTCGTTGACCTGGCAACAAACGAAGATGAGTTTTACGAAGCATCGAGAGAATTTATAGATAAAGGGATCATAGAGTTTTTCTTGTTGTAGTGATCTGCCAGATCATCTGCTAAATACAGACATGCCTGTTGTGGAGTTCTAACATCGGATACAACTTGTAAAATACAAAATATTGATGCAATGAAAAGGTTCCATTTTCTTAACTAATCGCACGCAAACTGCCCTTTTTCATTTGACGAGAGACTATTTGCACAGCGAGGCACGCGTTCAAACTTCCGGTTAGTTTGCATAAATATAGCCACAACGTCACTTTTAAGTCTTAATATCGTGTTTACAATTCATTTTATTCACGTCATAAAATCATTTTAGCACTTTGTTATCTCGCTGTTATTGTCTTAAGCCTGTAACATGAAATACTAGATTTCAGTTATTTCTGATGAATGATTGACCAAGGACGAGTGTACTCCACGATGCAGTTTTAGAATATACTTGGAGAAGTTTGTCTACTTGCTGCTTTCACTGCTTGTTATTTTTTCGTGATGATCGGCGCAGCAGCTGCAATCGATTTCTGATAAAGAAAACAACATACATCGCTGAATACATCCTGAAAATAAGTTTTTGTTTAAAATGTTTATGTATATCGTATTATATAAAGAACTTGTAGTTGAACATTTTTATCTGCTGTATTCGTTTAATCCGAAATTATTTTGCTCAAATAGTTTTTCAAAATATAACTCTGTTTTTCGTTCGAAAATTTATTCTCGGTCATGACATGGCGTGGGTAATTTAAATAATTCTACGTGTTTTGTTTATTTTTTTTTTAATATTACTAACTATATTTTCAACAATCAACTAGTAGAGTCCATATTTAATCACGATTAATTTTTTTTCCATAGTTAATCCGTGTGGTGAACCAACAAAATGGGCAAAAATATTGCCAAAATGCAAATTAGACATCTTTGGTCAAAACAAAAAGCAATATCTCAACTTTACCGAGGTTGGAGGTCAAAGTTAACAATTCCTTGTTTTTCCTTTTGTAGCAATTAAAGTTGTCTGGGTACCTGCCGGCTCTAGATAGGCCAAGAAACGTGTTTTTGCACACTTTCAAACAAATGAAAGGGTATTCAAAGCTCACTCAAGAAGCATGTGCACGAGTTTATTTGGCTTTTTAAAGTCCAAATTCGCTCCAAGATCTGACGTCAAGTAATGGTTATTTTCATCGTTTCTTGTTCATAAACTCAGTTCGAGAACCATCTTTGGCAATAAGTTGAAGAAGTGCACTTAAGTTCAAAACGTGACTCAGAGTTGCAAAATCTGGCAGCCGATCTTAAAAAAACACAAGTGTATTTGTCAGTGGCGTAGCCAGCTATTAGGCCTGCAGGCACGGGCCGACTACAATTTTTTTTAAAAGTAAAAATTTTCAATTTAATTACTAAGTAAGGAAACTAAAGAAATTGAATCATTTTAAGTGTCTGTTAAGGGAATAAAACAGCACCGCGCGTGTTTCTAGACAATTTTAGAAAATGGTTATGACGTAAGAGGGCACGAGAAAAGTGTTGAGAGAAAACGAGCTATGCTGTTTTATCCCTTTTAGAAAATAACTATAGAGAAAAAAAAAGATCTTGAGCTGTGTGACATCAAATCCATTTTCTATTCTCATAGAAAATAGATTTGTAACAAATCAGAGCGCACGTTACATCAGGATTATTTTCTTATAATGTTCATATACACATCGTGTAATGAATGTTCTGTATTGCACGCCGTCGCATATGTCGATGATAGAACTCTATCTAAGCCCTGTCTAACTTACTCATCAAGGGAATCTGCGGATCAAATATATAAATCTGATGGATTCGGAGCAGTTTGGCAAAAAAAAACTTGCGCGGATTACGGATTCAAAGCATAATTCTAGCCGAGCTGCGGATCTCTCAATGGCCGGATCGACCGATTGTGGGGATTGGCGGATCTTGTACCCTTCTTTCACCCCCCCCCCCCCCCCCCCCTTAAAACTGTAATTTGAGCGACACTATTTTTACAACTTAACCTGCGATGGGGGAGGTTGTATATGCGAACGGATTCACCTTCCGGGCCTACAATAATATACTATGTGCTTATTATATTACTTCGCTTACTACTGTGAATTAAGAGTACTTAGCACGGCGACTTTTAATTAAACTAGTCTACCCAATAGGTAACTGAGTGCTGCCCTGTAGACGGGAAGTGCAACTTTATATTGTTGCTTGCAATAGGATTCACCTAATTAAATCAATAAACATCGTTTGTCTGATAAAGATCTGCAGACGGACTTCACCTCGCCGTTGTTCATTTCCGAACAACGGTGAGGTAGCTCGGTCTGTATATAGAATATAATACAGACGGACCTCGCCTCGCCGTTGTTCATTTCCGAACAACGGCGAGCTAGCTCGGTCTGTATGTAGAATATAATACAGACGGACTTCACCTCGCCGTTGTTCTTTTTTGAGCAACGGCGAGGTAGCTCGGTCTGTATATAGAATATAATACAGACGGACCTCACCTCGCCGTTGTTTATTTTCGATCAACGCCGGCGACTGAGGTAGCTCGGGCTGTTTATAAAATACAATACAGACGGACCTCACCTCGCCGTTTTTCATTTCCGAACAACTGCGAACTAGCTAATATATTCCGAGACAAGGAAGAAAACCGGGGAACTTGAATGATATCGTTGAATGAACACTCTTTCACTCAGTGAGTTATAGAGTGAAAGGAAGCGGGCGACTTGGACTTATATACTGGGAAGGCGCGCAAGGAATGGTGGTAAAAAAACCCGGTGCATCCTGGGTTAAAATCGAGATCTTTAGCCCAAATTAGAGTCACTGCCTTGCTTCGCTCGCTTCAGGCTCGCTCCGCTGCGGCAGCAACAATAGTTAATGCATTTAAATGATAATAACAAAACCAACGTTCTAACCCATAACCTTACAAATAAATTTACTGAACGATTTTTGCTTACAAGTCCTAGTAATAAAACTGAAGTTAACTGCAAATTTTTAACAGAAGGTATTCGGTCGCCATGTAAACCTCTTATACTATTCACAGCTGGTGCTATGTAGTATTTTCACCTTTTTCATTAGCAGAAAACATTGTCGAAAGTTATCAACCAATCGGTGTTCGTGTAGTGGTCCATCGAAAAGTTGATAAAAATAAAATGTATTTGAAAAGCGCTTAACAATGATTTACAGTTGACTTGGAAAGAGGGTCTTAGATAGTCCGCTATAAACGGCTCACATTTATATTCATTAACAGTTGCCCTCAGTTAGTAGTAGACAGCCTACGGCACCGGGATAACTCTACCCTTTTTCGAAAGTGTTGTGGGTTCTTTTAAGTCCCCCGATAGAAGATCGAAAGACTGGGCCTACGGTTTAACGTCCTTATCCGAGAAGACGCGAAGGTCTAACTGTTTGCAGATGTTAGGGCAAAAGCAGCAGCTTCTCCTCAGTTGTTTTAAGACCCAGGGTAAAGGTCTGACACTGGGGAACAAACCCGGCCCTCCCGTACGAAAAACTGGCGCCTTAACAACTGGGCTAACCAGGCGGCGGCTAATAAGGTCACGCGTACAGTCACACTGAACTATATTGGTAAACCATTTAACAATAACTGTTCAATGTTAAAACATGTACATGGGTTGTATTCTCTAAGTACGTGCAGTATAGCTGGTTTTGTATTATAGCTTCTTCCGATAACTACATAAACTAATTGTTACAAAAAGTGTTAATCAAATTTAGTCAAACTCCTCGATGAATTGTTTGTTGATATATTATCGACTGTTTTTCTACAGTACATGTAGAATGTTCTTTTTTTAACAATGTTTATATTTCATATCGATACAGTGCATCGAGAACCTAGCCCTGGCTGAGAACACGGACAATGTGTCTATCTCATCTAAACAGAGCTTGGCAAGTGTAAGGTAAAGCGATATGTGTGCAGAGTTGTTAAGAAAAACAGTGCCTTTGTTAGGTGTTATTATTAGATAAAGCAGTGCTGTTATTAGATAAATCAGTGTCAATATGACTAGATAAAGCAGTGTAGTATGATTAGATAAAGCAATGTTTTCACCAGATAAAGCAATTTTTATTGTTAGATAAAGCATTGTTGTCAATAGATAATGCAGTGTTATCATTAGATACGGCAGTATTACCGTTAGATACGGCAGTGTTATCGTTAGATAAAGCAGTGTTTTCTAAGATAAAGCGAAGTTACCGTTAGATAAAGCAGTGTTATAAACAGATTAAGCAGTGTTATCATTAGATAAAGCAGTGTTATAATTAGAAAAAGCAGCGTTATACCATTAGATAAAGCAGTATTATGTCTTTAGATAAAGCAGTATTCTATCATTAGATAAAACAGTGTTATCGTTAGATGAAGCAGTGTTTATATATACGATAAGATAAAGTAAAGTTATCTTTAGACAAAGCAGTGTTATATCATTTGATAAAACAGTGTTATTGTTAAATGAAGCAGTGTTTTACAAGGTAAGATAAAGCAATGTTATATTATTAGATAAAGCAGCGTTATCGTGTTATCGTTAGCTAAATCAGTGTTATCGCCAGATAATTAAGCCTTAGTAATATCATTAGATAAAGCAGTGTTATATCATTAAATAAAACAGTGTTATCATTGGTAAAGGTTTAGCCCTGCATTTCAGTAAACCCGTCTTTAGATTCGAATAGTAGTCAATAAATATATATCGAATGTTCATGTAGTTTTATTTATCTATGCCTTACAATCTCTAGATCCGATCCGCGTCTGTTTACGGACGACCATAACATCAAGTACTGCAAGGCACTCAACTCCTGTCGTCTCCCTAAGGTTATAATTAACTCACTTTCTAGTAAATCCTACATCATAAGGCAACTTAACGCACAAAGACGGCAACGCCCATTTCGACTGCAGCAAACAATAGCGAATACAATAATCGCACGTTGGAATGCAACCGTGCTGATCACCTGCCCGCCGTCGTCTTGAAGATTACAACGTAAAAAGCTCAATTTTGAAGTTTTTATGACTACTATAACGGCCTACAGAAATGTTATGTCAATATTGATTTACCTCAGTTTAAGACAAACAATTTCATCTTTTTGTACTCTTGCCACTTGCCAAGATAACTAAATTTCAAACATCTTAAGAATCCTGGAATACTCTGCTTAGCTTTTAACTCACAGCTCCTTAATCAAAATCGCAAAATAGCAGCAGAAAAAAGACTCTCGCTCAATAAAGCTTGCGTTTCAAAACAATGTTTCACTTAGCGTTAGGCTACTCTTACACTTTTTCGGTTATATTTTAACCGGTCGAAACTTGCACAGTACACATGGCTTACATGAAATCGTCTCTATTTTGCCTACACTACCCAATCAGACACTACATTACATTCAACACATTACAACTGTGTAGATACTTGGGCATGTAGGCCAGCAAGCTCCACAAGCTGGTTTATTTTACATTTGTTTACAAGCTCCGCTCTCACAAAACATTTCAGTTACATACTTGGCAATTGTAACGGCGCCGCCGCCTAAGTAATGTATTGTAATTTAAATTTTTTCGTTTCCCGCGCTTTGTTTTGTTTTTCTGCTGTCACGTGACATTTTATTTTGCTTAAAAACCAAGTTTTTTAGATTGTTAGTTTAGTTCCATCCTTCGGCTCGTCGTATTTGTTCGTCTACGTCAACCAAGA
>JAOBAT010113824.1:0-14219 GCA_026413305.1 Hydrozoanthus tunicans
TACACTGTCTTCTGCCTACCCTATAATAGTAATCAATAAACTTAGTTCCATTCACAGTGCGCACTAGAAAGGTACATTTACTGTCTCCTGCTTACCCTACACTGTCTTCTGCCTACCCTATAATAGTAATTAATCAACTTAGTTCCATTCACAGTGCGCACTAGAAAGGTACATCTCCTGTCTCCTGCTTATCCTACACTGTCTTCTGCCTACCCTATAATAGTAATCAATGAACTTAGTTCCATTCACAGTGCGCACTAGAAAGGTACATTTCCTGTCTCCTGCTTATCCTACACTGTCTTCTTCCTACCCTATAATAGTAATCAATCAACTTAGTTCCATTCACAGTTCACACTAGAAAGGTATATTTCCTGTCTCCTGCTTATCCTACACTGTCTTCTGCCTACCCTATAATAGTAATCAATAAACTTAGTTCCATTCACAGTGCATACTAGAAGTGCAGTTAAAAGTTACATACTGTGTCAACAGCCCAACGGTTAGGGATTGTTGGCCTCCTCTTCTCTGTAACAACCACTTTCTTCATTTCATCAAATGATGGGTCTTGGGGAACCATGTCAAAGAATGGTGGCTGATACTCCTCAGATATACCTAGAAACCCACATTACAAAAACAGAAATTCAATCAACAAATACTTTTTCAACAAAAGAATCTACTTCAATCTACTGACAAAGGGCTAAATATTTTTACTTGGGCACAATTTAAGGACCTACCGCAAAAATGACACAAA
Organism: Hydrozoanthus tunicans; assembly: GCA_026413305.1. Classification (NCBI taxonomy): domain Eukaryota; kingdom Metazoa; phylum Cnidaria; class Anthozoa; order Zoantharia; family Hydrozoanthidae; genus Hydrozoanthus; species Hydrozoanthus tunicans. The sequence continues at coordinate 749 of JAOBAT010113824.1, forward strand.
TTAATTTCTATAAAATCTATGTTAAATTCTCTCAATGGTTATAAAGAGATACTAGTGGTAATGTACAGAGAGTTGAGAGCTTGATCAAAAGTTACTCTTGCCATTCTTGTCTAGTGCATTTTTGTGAGTTTTTATGAAAAGCTAAACGCTTTCTTCGAGAACAAATTATGGAAAACTTTGCCTTAGATGCAAAGGCCTTTTAACTTGGAATTCTCTCAACCATGAAATTAAAACAGACCCTCAGTCGCAATTCATTCAAAAGAAAAAGTTTAAGTACAGCTGATTGTTTCTAATGCTTGAAACAATTTTGTTGAATCGTAGACATCGAAATGTGTATCTGCATCATTTTTGACTTCACTTTATAAATATTTTGATCCTTGCTTTTGATTGCACAAACTACAAACATAATTACAACTACTATATATTTAAACGAGTAGTCTATTTTTGTCTTTTTGTAGCTGTGTACTTCTTTATTCATCCCTAACTTGTTTATCTATCTTTTGTGTGTATGTGTGTGTGACCGCATAACAAATTGGGACTCCAGACTCAATTAGTTTTTAATACTTCTGGAGTCCCAACACTCATGTATAATGTAATTCAATTCTTAGTGTAATTTTCATCTTTCTCCTGTAAACTATGAGTGTGAATAAATTTATCTATAGATGTGGACAAAAGTCATGAAAGTTGAAAACTTTATCAAAAGTAACATAATGTTAGCACTAGAACTGAGCAGATTTAACACCTTAGATTCAAAGGATCTGAAAACACAAAAGGACTTAATAAGACAAAGGTCTTTGTATACTTTTATGCCTTCGGGTCTAGCTTAATCTATTATTCAGTTTTACCTTTAAATAGTGCACTCTTCTAAATTTACTTGACTTTAATGATAATGATGCATGTTAAGATCAAAATATTGTCACTTTTAAATCTTAGATTTGAAATCTTGGATTTTAGCATTTTTAGATTTTTTACTATGTTTCATAATATTCGATTAGCGTTTAACTTCTGTATAGAGTTACATACTGTGAAGTCTTTTCTTATTTGGGTTTATTTCTTATAAAAAAAAATATGTTACCTCCAACTGCACATTTCCTAGCGATTTCCCATAACACTAATCCAAAGGCATAAATGTCAGCTTTCTTGAAGGAGTCAATGACACTGATATCAAGAGACTCTGTAAGAACCTCTGGAGCCATATATCGCTTGGTTCCAACTCGCTTGTTCTCAGCCATATCAATTATGTTTCTATCCTGGTAGTGTAGCACAGCTAAACCCAAGTCGCCAATGCAACAAGTATAGTTAGACTTAACAAGGATGTTCTTTGTCTTAATATCCCTGTGTGCAATTGCTGGCTTTGCATTTGACCCAAATATCTCAGTATGAAGATGGGCCAAGCCTTTGGCTGCAGAAAGGGACAGCCGGCACATCATCTGATTGTCAAAAGCTGTGTGATTCAGAAAATCATACAAAGACCCATTGTCGTGATAATCTGTTAAAAGCCACATGTATGTTGTGGATCGCAACGAATGCACATCTGTTGCTATGAAGCCCAAGATGTTATCATGGCGCAACATTACTGTGTTATAAATTTCAGTCTCCCTGTTCCAAGATGCTTCATCTCTAGTACTAAAAATTTTCACTGCCACATTTTCACCATAATAACTACCCCGCCAAACTTCGCCATATCTTCCTTTTCCAATTATTTCCAACAAAGTTGTTTCTCGGGCCACTGTTCGCTGAACCATAAATGGCAAACCAGAACCACTCCCAGAAGAATGATCATATAGGTCTTGCAGTGCATTATGATCTTGTGGGGTTCCAAATTCACAGTCCTGTTCCATAGTTGGCCTCTTTTCTTGTCTCCTCTGACAATACCAGAAAACTAGAAATGCTGCTATAAGCAAAAAGATGAAGACTGCCAATGGAACACAGATAAATATAACTGTAATAACTTGAGGGTCAGGTTCAGGCTCCCTTTCCAAAGTAACACCTTCAGCAAAGAGAAACAGAAAGATGTGAGCTCAAACTACTGAATGAGCAGTGAACAAACCAACAATGGTTATGAGTAATAATACATTATTTGAACTATCAAATAATTACGTAGTATACAAACAATGGTTAAAAGCATAAATTAATTTGAACTATCAAATGTGTATTAGTGTCATTACAAACCAACAAAATTAATGGTTGGGGTCTCACTAGACACTCAACTACAGTTGAAAATCCAAACTACAGTTTACCGAGTAAACTCAGACCTTGACCACAGTTGAAAATTTAAGGTGGATGAAATGCCATGTGATGACATGTGATGCACTACAGATGTTAGTTTGTGAGTTACTTGTAAAATGATACTTGGGAATAGCATGAAGTTTGACATATCAGAGAGGTCTCAATTAGCACGGTGTACAATTAAATACTACTTCGTTACCATAAATTTTTTTGGTGCACGGAATTACAACATGGAGCCCTGTTTGCAAATCACGCTAACATTCACCTCTCTTATGCTTATGCTGGTATTACTTCGAAGGGCTTGCAGAATCCGCTTTATGCTAGTTCACTCTGAGATCATGCGGAATTAAAGAACCACTTTGGATTCAACTCTCTCCGTAGTTCATGCCAGGCCGAGAGCTAGAATGCAAAACTGCCCACGTCCGCGACGAGCCTGGGTATACCCAAGACCACAGAGATGGTTCGAAGAGATGCTCACAAATGACGTCCTTAGTCCTTTCTTCAAAAAATACTTCCGTGTTTCTAAGGAAACGTTTTATTTTATTTGCGAACTACTCGCTCCTGATTTGAGAAAAAACAGGATACAAAAATGAGGAAAGCGATCCCTGTTGAAAAGCGAATTGGGATTGCTCTCTGGCGTCTTGGGACAGGCAACTCCTTCAGCACAACAGCTATTGCTTTTGGACAGGGAAAATCAATTGTTGTCAATATTTGCAAGGAATTCAGTTTAGCATTGGTACGCAAAAAAGCCCAGTTTATTCGTTTCCTGACTGCTCAAAACAAAATTGAGCTTGCAATGAGGATGAAAAATCTTGCTGGCTTGCCTTTTTTGGTTGGAGCTATCGATGGGTCACATATACAAATCAAGGCACCTACTTCTTACCCCGAGGACTTTTTTAACAGAAAACAGAACTGTTCCATGAATTTGCAAGGGGTAGTGGATGCCACAGGCATGTTTATTGATGTTAGTGTAGGTTGGCCAGGAAGTATACATGACACTAGAGTACTGAAGCTGAGTACACTGTACTGTATGGCTAATCGTGATCAGATACTTAAACAGCCAATCAAGAACATCAACGGAACCTCTCTGCGACCTATCCTTCTGGGCGATTCTGCATATCCCCTTTTACCATGGCTCATTGGGCCATATCCACAGTCTCCAACCCTCACAGGAAGTCAGAAAAGATTCAACAAAGGCATGAACAAAAGCAGGGTTGTAGTTGAGAGAGCATTTGGTTTGTTAAAATCTAGATGAAGATGCCTGCTAAAATTACTAGAGGAACATGCTCGAAAAGTACCCCTTACAGTCCTTGTGTGTTGTATCTCGCACAACATTTGTATTTCACACGATGATCAACTTGACGAGGATTGTGACGGCGATTCAGATGAAGATGAAGATGATTCAAATGGGGACGAAAATGAAGTTCCAGATAACCCAAGGGGGCAATTTGTGCGCCAAGTTCTTACAGCCTATCTTGGTGATGACGAGTGAGTGAAGACTGGTTGCTGTTAAATTAAAACACAACGTTGAACTTAGGGGTTCATGGTGTGGATTACAAAACTTCACTGGTGGAGTTATAATCAGTAAAAAAGGGAGCTTGTGAGCAGAAAATGTTAAAAATTTACAATTGCTTCAACAAAAATAAACCCCGGGACCTATTATCCGAATTTTACGGTGTCATTTTAGGAATGGGTGTCGCAAATTTTATGGAAGAAAAATAAGAAAAAAAATCTATTAGAACAAAGACAACGCATAATCATTACATGGATTTTTATGTTATATTCAAGTAAATTTTAATTTGAAAAAGAATTAGCTGACCATTTGATCAAATACAAGTTTGCATGTATATGTTCAGCATGTGTACAATTTCATGCTCAATGCAAAACCACAAAATACAACAAAAAATAAAAATACTGTAATCAATAAATACAAAGGTCAGTTCAGCTTAACCCTGCCTTGAAAATTTTTAAAATTTCATTGATAACAATGTTTTTCAGTTCTTAGTACCATACAATATTGCTAATTTTAATACACGCATCCCTCGTATAAGTGCCTCACTCAAATGATAACAAAACATAAACTTCGCGGCTTTTTATTGAATAAATATAGTATGGCTAAGAATAAGGGATAGTTTCCCCCCAAAAAAGCAAATAAGTTGCAGTACTAGACTTATTTTGAGTCTTTCAGCACTTGACCTAGTTCCCGTATGGCGCTAAGCATGAGAGTATGAGTCTGTTTATCAGACTCGCTTAGGTAATTGAAGAGTTCTTTTCTTTCTTCTTCCCTGCTTTTTAGGGACTCAAGTTGAGCTTTAATAAGCTCTCCATATAATCACTCTTCTTCTGCTCTGGGCAATGGTCCTCGCTTCTTTTTCTTTGCTTTGTTTTTCTTCTCAGAAGATGTCCCCACGTTTGCGTCGTTATTTTCCCCTGTGTTTTCCTGGTCTTCACTTGCTACAGCCTTTCTCTTACGTGAAGAGCCAAAGGGATTGGAGGAAAGTGGCACATTTTCATCCCCACTGTCCGTATCATTTTCTCCTCTTTTTTTATTTGTGACAGTTGAAGTTGAACCCTGCGGACTAGGTGTTCCCGACATACTACCACTGGTGTCCAGGGCCGTTTCATTGTCTGATCCCCAGTCCGAAACCGAGTCGCCACCCATCTCAAGCTGGTTAATCTCAAAAGAGGTGCCCGCCTCAAGATGTTCTTGGGACAAATTGCATCACGTGTTCCCCAGATTTCACCCAGATCTGTAAATTCGGGAAAGTTCTTTATCTCATCACTGCCCGCACCGGTTACTCTTGCCCTGTCTTTGACGTCTTTGTATCTTTTCTTCAAGTTCTCCACCTTGTTTTTACACTGTTTGGTGGACTTTTCACCGGTGGAAGCATCAATTTCTTGACTCTCAGAATTCACTCAAATCGCTACTTTCTCCCACATAGAATCGAGGCTCTTCCCTTTGGCCCTCTGCTGGTACTCTTGGTCGTACACTTTTATCAGAATCTTGACCTCTCCTTCAGACCATTTCAGTCTGCGCCCCTTCGTAGTAGATTTTGTTCTTTGAATTGATGTCACAGCGTCGGGTGAGATGAGGTGAGGGATTATTTGATGGCTGATTATCTTCAACCGCTTGACTGAAGGTCGGACTGAAAGGCAGATTTGGTTGTCCAGGGGCATTGACAGGACAAAATTCTCTTGGAACCATGTCTTGACAGTGGATCGGAAGAGTGTGATTCATTTGACTTACAAATAAGGGGTCAATATGCAGATCTTGGGCGGGCGCTCCATACGTCAGTTGGCCAAAAAGATATGGCCTGCCTTGAAGAGTAGTTGGAGCAAGATCTAATGGTGGAGGTATAACGAATGGATGGGCTGCAGAGAGTGGCCTGGAGAATTAAGAAAAGCTCTTAATAAGCGCTCAGTGGCACCTTCACTAAAAGAGTTTAAATACAACTCTGTCATGCTCATAAATGTTTTGCGCCCTTCTCAAGAATAAATTATTGTCTATGTTATTGTTCCAAAAAACATTCTGCCATTTTATCATATACTATCAAAAATGCATTACAAGTAAACTGTATTAAGATTTTCTGCATCTTTTATCAGGCAACAAAATCCGAATCTATATTTCAAGCCCCAAGTAAGAAACTATAAAGACATAGATATCTCTTTGTTTTGTATTAATTGCGCGCTTTAGTTGCAAATAAATTATGTTCTTTCATCATTTTTGCACCCAGGAAAACAAAAAAGCGTGTCTTCCAAAAGTTAAGAAGTGGTCTTCAGATTTTTTTCCATTTAGAATGTTTCTGTACGCTTGCTGTACTGCCTTTTTTCACATCTCTCAACTCTATTAGACGAAATAGGCACGTATAATTTTGGGCTGACTGATCGTGGTACACATTCAAATATCCAATATACAACGCTCTTTTCATTGAGAATATAACAACTAACAAGCTTACCTTGAAGTCCCTGAGGGCGATTCATTGTGCTGAAAATTCTTCCCCGAGTTATCCATTTTCAAAGTTAGGGAATTTGCTGTAAAAGCTAGCTTGTCAGCAAAATCTTGTTCCAAATCTAACAGCACGAGTTAAGTGAAATAAAGGAACGTTGAGCAAAAACTATTTATGTTTTGTGGCCGCCTGGGAAAATTCAAAATTACCAATCTGTTGACAGACTTTGTGACAAAAATAACACAGTTGATATTAAACTACTGATCAACCATGCTATTTGGATGGGTTTAACTGTAGTTGAAATTCTTGTCATCTTCACAATTGTGAAGAAAAAACAAACATAAATGTTATACTTTAAAACCATTCCCTTGCATCCTATTTTGACTAAACTTACGTTATTGAGGTTTTTGAAAAATTTGTGATGGGAATAACAAACTTTAGTGTATACCAGCTTGGCTAAGCGTGATTTGATTTGTTTTGAAAGAGTAGCACTCAAACAAAATGGCGAACAGAAGTAGTCGCTTCGTGTCCATTTCTGATCATAATACTGAAAAAGTTTGCTCTGAAACCACAGGATATTTAAAACAGCCTTAAGAATTTTATACCATTATGTACAACATTTTGTAGTTGACAAACTGTCAAAACATTTTGTTACATATGTTAGGCTGCTCATGTGCAGGTCTCGCCACACTCAGTGATTCAAGTAGTATAAGTGTTTTTTTTTTTTAAAAATCTTTGTTTTCTTGAAAGGAACAGTTGCTTCGCTGGTATATATTTCAATTTCGTTGAATAAGGGCTTAAACAATATCTACCTCGCGCCTTCGGCGCTCAGTAGATATTCTGCTATTATCCACCTCAATCGAAATAGAATAACTTTAGGTTAAATATTTGGGTTACATGTAAAAAACATTAGTTCAATTTTCAATGCATTGCAGTAAAAGATTATTCAAGCATGGACTGTAATGAAATGAAGTTAAAAAAAATACTAATACAAGCAGCTATTACAACACTATGAGTCAGCGGCTAATACAAGCAGCTGAGCACTTAACATGGAAAGTTAGTAAATAAAAAAATTTTACGATTGGTGGTTTCATATTACATACTAGACAGTGTAGTTGTTGGAAATGCAGGTGCTATGTTCTGATTACAGAGGTCGGTTCGACAACAAACCACAACACTCTGTGGACCATTTCTGTCGCAACTAAACCGGTGGTGACTGCTGTCCAAGCAACCCTTCTTTTCGGTGACTTTACCATCCAGTTCACTTGTTAAAGAGGCAAAACAGCTGAAAGAAGTCTGGCATAAAGTGTGGCCACCTCTTTTGCATTCCTCTTTTTCACAAGAAAAACAAGTAAATGTAGATTTCACTGTAACATTTTCAAGACCTGAAAATAAAATAAAATTTTAGATGCTTAGAAATTAATTCTAAAAACAGAGCATAACAATATGACTTATGATATTTACTTACACTAGTTTATAATATTAGTCCATTTCAAGTACAGTCAGCTTTCTACATATTGTATTCATTTGATAAATGATGGAACAACTAACTCGCTTCCTCCTAGCAGCAACAAATACAAATGCAGGTTTTACAAACCCTCTTTATTGCCATAATACTCAATCATAGACTTAGCTTCTACAGGTCTACACCATTATTGCAAATACGATCATACCATATACTACATTGGCAATGTAGCTTAGTAAGGCTATATAAGTTTAATGACTCTTGAAAAGTATTACCAAGTGTGCACACAGGAAAACCAGTAAAACAACAAGTTATGAACCAAAGCAAAATCAAAAATTAAATAAACCTCATTCTCTCAAGTGTTTTTATCCTTAAACCTTACTTTTTGAAAGTTAGACTAATGTTAACTTTATTAAAGTATAAATTATACAATATATGTAGCAAAAGAAAAAAAAATTACAGAATCAAAAGATTAAATAAACATAAATAAATTCAGTAAAACATGCGCTCTGAATGGCCGAGGACCAACTTTCCAAATCTGGATAGAAATCATGATCGCACTGATCACTAGAGGTTGTTGGGAAAACACTTCAAAATATTTTAAATCACTCGCTTTCAGCTCAAGATCCAAACTTTCTCTCATGCACTCCCAACAACCCTGTGTGTTTTCAACAGAGTATTGAAATCAGAAAACATCTTCTAACACTTAAGGTATCAGACAAAAACCCAAAAAAAATTTTTTTAGCCAACCGGTTTGCCAAGTATTTAAGCTATCAAAACGTGAAAAACTGATATGAAGATATATTTTTGTTTGCGAGATACAGTAAAAATGGTTTTTTAGCATATTCAGTCCGAAAACTTTCAATGTGTTAACATCAAGAGTGTGTACTTCCGGCGATGACACATATATGAAAGATGGCCGAATGACGTAACATAATAGTAATTTGATTGCTTGCACCGCGCTGACTGGAAACAGATTGGCGTTCCTGTTTATAACTACAGCTAGTCATTGGATTTGTCGTCGGATACGAGTATTTAGATTTTAAATGTTGAAATGCCTGGTAAGAAGCAAATGGGCCCAGTTGCAGTATTGGACCCACCGGATCCTTCGAAATTGAGGCAATAACTCGCGTTGACAAGCGTGGAGCGAGGACCTTTCTAGCGAAGAAATAAAGCTGCCTCCATCAAATCTGGGCAATAAAACAGTCAAGTAAATCAATTAAAAATCAAGCGAGCTTTATAAGTTAAAAAACTGAGAATAGATTGCAAACATGAAAGATCAGGGTCAACAAATTTTATAAAACGCATCTTATTTTGTTGTAACTTTTTTTCACCCGCATTGTCTCATGGCTTCCAGCAATGTATTTTTGGTGGACGCCACACTCTCTTCAGCCTCATGACTAATTTGTTCTAATTCCCGCTTTACTGGCCCAGCTTCTCTGTTTTTGTTTTTCTGTGCCTCCATATTTTGCCTTTCTGGTGCGCTTCATTTTTTTTTATGTCAGCGCTTAGAATTTGCAACGCTTGCTAGCAGTAAAAAAGTCAAAGGCCAACTTATTAACAAGTTTCCAAGTTAACAGTGTTTTTGGCAGTGGTGAAAATCTTTTGTTAAACCACAGGCTGGAAAATGCCTTTCATAGTCAACGTAAAAAATAATGAGAACTTGGACCCATCTCGCATTACATGTGCACTCTGATTGGAAGAATATTTTCACAAGTGCGAAAACACTTATCACTTACTAAACAAATAATTTCGATACGAAAAACTTTTCCTGCATTTTTCTCGAAAGTAAACTTGGTGCACTATTTAACCCAGTGATACCAAATTTTGCACAGAGCTTGCCAAAGGTTTGATCTACAAAAATGTGTCAGCGTTTTGTCTTTTTTTACCTTGTTCTTGAGATATCTTGCAAAAACTACAAAAAGCAAGCTTAAAATAGCAGTTTCAACTTTGTAACTTGATAAAAAAGTGACAATGCGCTTAAACGCAAATCGCCGACACGTTTTTGGAGACCAGCCTTCGTTCTTTCTAAAGGTGTGTAAACTGTGCTGAGGTGATAAACGGTTTTTGAGATGGAACTTCAAATTGAAAAACTGTTTTTGCGAAACAAGAGGCTACAAAAGAATTATATTAAGTCAAACTGACAAACAAACGGCTTTATCGTATAGGAAATTTAATAAGCTTTCAGAAAATGTATACTTTAGTGGGACTTTGATAAAAACTTAGCGCACTATACGCGAAAAGGCGAAGGTGCCAAAAAGGTGCATCTGATACCTTAATCCAAAGAGAAAATAGTTTTACCAAAATTTATTTTTTCTTTTCAAATTTTAATATTTGGTGGCTCCTAAAATTATAACAGTTTTTTTAGAAGATGTCTCCTCCAAAGAATATAATACAATATTATAGCTTTTATACTTGGATTGAAAATATCACTGGACAAAGTTGAACAAGAGAACCAATAGGAATCTTTATCATCCATGTAAATGTAAATATGACTTGTGGCAGGTGGTTTCTTAAAAAGGAAAAGGACAACATTTTTTAATTTACATGTTTTGTTCGTGTCTCTGAACAACTGAAGATGTTTAGAGACATGAACAAACATGTTTTGTCAACATAAAAATGTTGCTGTTTTCCTCAAATGTTTAACAAGTCTGCTTATTTTATGATTCTTAAAAAGCCATTGAAATTTTCTGTAAGTAAAAGTTAAATGAATATATAAAAGGTTTAAGAGTCAAACTTCCCCATGGGAAATTCAGAGTTCTCAGCTTTCCAAGGATGAACTCCAGTTTGTCCATTTGACTCTTAGTTAAGGGAGTCATATGTAAACCATATAACTGTTACTGACAAATAATTAATGAGCCTATTCAAAGAGGTTTTAGACAAATGCATTGGATAAATCACATAAAACTGAAAATCAAAGTAGAATAATTTGTTTGAAATTGGTAATGATGTAACAGCAGTTTATAAACACCAACTCACGGAAAATGTAAGATTTTTATTAACATCTTTTTAACAAACTGACTTTCTGTTAAACCACTAAGCGATTTTTGGGAGTAAGCAAAGTTTTTTAACAAAATTTTAACCTTTTTACATGGTTCATAGTACAGATTTCAACTGGCAACTAAAATGTATCAACAGGTTACCATAACTTGAGTTAACATGGACATTATTTTTAGGTCAAAGACAAATTTTACAGCCACTACTGATAGCTACCTAGTTGACCAACAAACTCACTACAAATCAACTATAAACAACAGCTCCAAGAGACATGGTGTCTTTACTTAGCTTTTAGCTCAGAATCTAGTATATTCTGAAATATTGTTCTTTCGTCCAAAAATACAAAATATCTAACCTTAACAAAAAAATTGGTAAAGAAGGGCTTGACACATTATTGTTTTTATTCTACTGTCTCGTCTTCAACACACAATCAACACTTAGGGGGTGAATAATCTCAAAAATTCTGTATTATCTCATGATCTATAACTTTGTTATCAAAATCTCCCCCAGCAAGACACAGCTTTGTAAACATCAAAATCAAATCAAGGCAATCAACATGTCAGGAAAGAGCTACGCCTCAATTAAACAAAGAGGAAAAGTATTTTCAATAACATTAAGTACAATATATTTGCATAACCAGAAATTTTCAATTTTTCTTGTTTAATTTCTATCATCTTTCCAAAGATTCAAAGACAGTCCACGTTTGATGCAATTTCTATTCAGAAGAAAGTACTTCTTTATAATGTTTAAGTTAGATTTTTGAAAGATACTTTCTCATATCTGATACCAAAGTTTTTAATATCTTGTCGGGCAATGATATCTTTCAGGGCTCCATCAAAACGAATTAAACTATATACCCAAAAACTTTGTGAGTCACACATCTCAATCTCTTTCTCCACAAGTTCACAACTGCGCAAAGGCGAGACAAATACTATGGTATGGAAGCTAAAAGTTTCGAATTAAATTGGGCATAAAATGAAACATATGAAGAGAATGAGAACGCAGCAGGACTGAAAAAGTCTAGTCAAAACAACAAAAAATCTTTATCAAGCAACTATAGAAAGGAAACGAATCATCGCGTAATTATTTACACTGGATAAAAACAAAGGTTTGTGTGAAAAAAGACACAAAATGAATTTTGTGTAGATTAATTTCCAGACGAAAGAATGTCATGCAGCAATGGCGTCGCGTCTTTAAACCACCAAAGAAATCAAAAACTCACAAAGAGAAATAAACACGACGGCGAAAAAAAGGCCATTTGGGCGAAAAAGAAAATTCCTTTGCTGTAAAGAAAACGAAACAATAACTCTGAAGACGTTTTATAGTTCATTAAGCACTCGCTAACATACTCAAAATCTTGAAACCGTTCCCAGCAAAAACTTTATCACTTAGCAAGTTAGTAGTTCGCACAGGACATTCAATTAAGCAAAACACTAACAAAAATCACTTCACACAGATGAAGATAATTGGTACGGAAAACTATAACGTGAGTAAAAGGCTTTTTACGGTTGTTAAAAACGGTTCTGAACACGATTCCATGATGTCATTGTATTGTGCATCATAGTTTTGCAGTTCGCTTCATGAAAACAACTAAAAAATTACAAAAGATGTCAAAACTCATCCACTCCAAAGCAAAGATTCGAATACCAATCAATGACAAACTATATGTATCCCACATATGTGAATGCCAACTACAAATATCTATAACATAATCCCTTCATTATAACGTGAGTGATAGCAATCACAATTGATCGGCAGCCTTTTAATTTGGAAACTATTCTACCTCGCCTTTGAAATTACTCTTTTTCTTTTTGATCTACAAACAGAATAGCATGCAATGAAACGAACGTAGTTTTGAAGCACTCAATCTCTCCATATCGAGTAATATAACTCGTTGTCTGCAGACATGTTGAAGGTCGCACGAGCATAGACAACAGCGAGAGTTGAGTATTGATCAAGACAGCGCGTCTCTTTGGACTTCATCACTGGCGCCAACAATTCTACAACCCAATCGGCCTCGTGGCGATTTCCTAAAACTAAAACTTACCCCTCGCCAAATCTCCAAACAGTATGGCGAAGAAACAACAACGTAGTAAGCGTTGCATCTTCTCTCGAAGTCCAACAGCTTTGCTCCTTCTTCAGCCAGCCTCGTTCCCAAGTAACATATGGAGAGTCACGTGACTAGAAAAATTATCAGCGGAATTTCGTTCCTTTTATATATGTCTTGTTTTTCCACGTGAATGAAGTAGTTCTGCAAAAGATTTTTGTTGTTTATGATCACTGCTTATCTCGTTCACATATATCAATAAGCAATATCCTGGGCGTCACCGCATTTCATCCATGACTCAACTACCTTGGCCTTGAACTCAACGACGCGTCTCTACTTTGACATCGATCATTGATTATCCAGTCAAGCATCAACCATTCCACCAGTCTTTGTTCTAGGGATGGGGAGGAGGAGGAAAGTGAATGGGGAAAAAAACAAAAAATTATATTTTTGATAAGTTTGATCAATGTACAATAGTGACATTGATAACGACAAAACCTTTTAAAAGGGAAGGAATATATAAAAATCCCTCTGCTCGAAGTTTTGTTCTGATGACTACTACACTATCAAAACCTCTTCTTTCTGGTTTTGAAAATCTGTTATCAACGAAAACCGAGAAGGGACTTCCGACAAGGTCAATTTCATAATGGTAAATAAAATTTCCGAGATGCAAAATAAATTTCCTGAGATCTCTTCAAAATTTTAGAGATGATAAAATTTGTAAAATGTTTAATAGAAAAGCAAGGTTCCCCCAGCTTTGGCCCTTTTTAGGGACTTGACTTCTTT
>JAOBAT010113835.1:0-14213 GCA_026413305.1 Hydrozoanthus tunicans
CCTTGTACTGGTGCAGAAGGGGGACAGAAGGCCAGCGAAAACTAACAAAACAAAGTTTTGCATTTGAAGTTGACGACGAGGTCTGCGAGTTCGCACACATGACACACGACGAGTCGGAGAAAAACAATCCGGGTGGGTTGGACGACTCAACGAGTGGCAAGAAAGATGCGAGAATGTACAGCAATTCTGGAGATCCAGATACCGATGGCCTGGCTTGCTTAAAAAAGTATCTCTCCAAACTTAACCCTGACTGCGAAGCTTTTTTTCAATATCCTAAGGCAGCAACGTTCATCAGCGAAACTGAAGCAGTTTGGTACGAAAAGCGCCCACTTGGCATCAACAAGCTAAGCTCAATGATGAAAGAAATTTCCATCAGGGCAAAGCTGTCAAAAACATACACAAATCACTGTGTTAGAGCAACGGCGATCACTTTTTGGTCCGATGCAGAAATACCAAACCGCCATATTCAGCAGATTTCGGGGCATAAGAGAGCCGAAACTCTTATCCATTACAACAACCGAATGTCGTCTAGCCAGCTCAAAAAATGCTCGGACGTCCTCTCCCAGGCTTTAGTCGGCAGTTCCGCAACTCCATCGCGTGAGTCACAACGAAATCCACTCAGCCAGCTGCAAAATCAAGAGACACAGAGCCAGAGGCCAACCCACATTTTATCCGGTTTCCAAGATCGTGAGCGTGCGACCGGCCATGGCGATCTGGGCATCTTCAATAATTGTGAAGTGCATTCGGTGCAGATAAACTACTATCAACGATAAACAATGAACTAAAAGTTCTTTTTTGAAGATATTTACATGATCTTATTAGTGTACATGGTTGAAAGAACTCGAACAATTGCATAAACTCTTTCAGTTTTAAACCGAACTTTTTGCTCCGCGAGTAAATTTTGAATGTGCTTTTACTTATGTTTTTAAGAGGCATTTCTATTGGTTACTTTTGACAGTTATTGTTGTATTAGCCAATAAAAGATGAGCAGTTATTGTCAATATCCAATGAACAGACAGCTGACGCCACCGCTTTGAACTCGGTAAAATGAACCTGAATTCGAAAGTAAAAAAATGTTTTTTTGAAAACTGGGTAATCCACTTTCTCTATAGTTATTTTCTAAAAGGGATAAAACAGCATCACGCGTGTTTCTAGACAAGTTTAGAAAATGGTTATGACGTAAGAGGGCACTCGAAAAGCAGAGAAAAAACTCGGCTTCGCCTCGTTTTCTCTCAACACTTTCCTCGTGTCCTCTTACGATATAACCATTTTCTAAACTTGTCTAGAAACACGCGTGATGCTGTTTTATTCCCTTATCAGATAACAGAGCACAAGTAGCACCTTCTCAGTTGTTTTAAGATCCCAATTGAAGGTTAAGCACAAGTAATTGAACCCTGGCCTTCTTCACATCAGAATTGCACGTTATCAACTCGGCTAACTAAGCGGCGGTGGTCTAAGAAGGGTTTCAAAACATAACCCACTGATAGTGAGACATATACGCTAAACATCCGACCCTTGCAACCATTCCAGGGTCCTCTTCAAGTCATCCAAAGCTTTATTAAATTATATATCGGAGGGCTTGTCGTAGTGGTAATAGAGCTCTGCCTCCCAATCATGATGTCCCCGGTTCGATTCCCAGCCTGGTCGAGGGTTGAATTTTTGGGTAACATTCTCCCCCGCTAAAGGCCCCTCAATCCTACCGGGGTCGGTAAAATGAGTACCAGCATACATGGACCGCTTTGAACGGTTTCCAATTGCCTCTATTTATGCTTCCAGCCCACTGGGGGTAAACTGATCATTGTAAAGTGCCTTTAAGCATTCTGCACCTCTTTGGTTTTACTTTACTTTTAAATTCAGCCGATTTAAATGTGATATGTCTGCCTTTTGCTGTGCTGTTAGGAAGACCAGGAAGTCTGAGCAGGAATCAGCAAGTTCAAGCACTTCAGAGGTCCCAGTAATCATTGAAGAGGAAGCTACAGAAGTCCAGGTAATGAAACCTTTCGTGCCTACCAACCTACATGTACCCTAGTACCAACACACCTTTGAAACTTCATACAATAGATATGTGCCTAGATTCCCCCATATCCCTTTGTATAGAATTGAGAAAATAAATCTGGACCCTCAAAACTCCTAACGAAATTACTAAGCTACCTGGAAAATACTTCAAACATGCAAACGATACGCTACCAAACCTAAAAGATGTAACCTGTGTCTCAATGAAAAGTACTTAGTTATTTGCCTTCCAGAACTCAGCTTAATGAAAGCAGAAACGAACTCGTCTCAACCTGCCGTCACAGTAAAAAAAAACCTGTTTTTGCTGTACATAGGACAATCACCCCTTACCTCCATTGTAGTATACCCTTCTACGTTTAACGCCTCGCACAATTAGCGCATGTTAATTTACCTATATTTTTATTTCGTGTTATGCACTATTCATACGATTTTGTGTGCAATTTGGAATTAATTTGCACGAGTGAGTGTTTCAAAAAGTATCAAAATTTAACGTGCCCGCAGGGCGCGTTAAATTCGAACTTTTTGAAAAACTCACGAGTGCAAACTAATTCCAAAATGCACGAGAAAAGTCGTATGATTACTTATAAATAATATTCATTAAAAAAGATCTGCCCTTGTTCTTTACTTCGGCGTAGAATTTCTCGAGCAGTTTATTTAGCACAGCCAGTTTGATGTTCCTCCATTTTCGAAACAATGTTTTTTTCTTCGCTTCAGGTCTTCCACACACTGTACCAAAATGTCGTACTTTTGGAGGTGTTGACGTTTTTTGCACCATTTCTCAACTCTTCAGTAACATCAGCTGTCGCCGAAATAAATCTTTGTCTGTGTTCATCGGCCATGTTTCTCGAATTTTTTTTTTAATTTCCGCAAGAATTTCGTCATCATTTTATGTGATGTAATTGGCTTATAAAATCTGCCTATAAAATCTTTCAGCCAATAATGTTCTATAATTTTGGTTTGTAATTTGCACTGGTGTTTCTCCTTTTGCACTGGTATTACACATTTTTGAACTTGTGTTTAACTGCAGTGCTCTCAGCCAATCAGAACTGATAATTTTTTTCATGTATGTTATTAGAAATAATTGTTTCTTAGAAAATGTTTACGCGTTCAAGTATCATAGAATAATTCGTACGACGAGTTGAAATATTGCTGTAGATTTAGTTAAAAGTGTTTTCATTCTATACATGTATACCTCCATACCCATATATCTTCCTAATCACATATGCATCTTAATTCCCTCTTATCTACCTACAAGCATACAACCACAGTGAAAATCTGAAAGTGTGATTGGTAAAACTTTAAATTGATAAAATATTTAAAACATTAATTTTTTTAATTGTCAGAGTAGAGGACTGCGTTTTTTTCTTTTTCTTTTTTTTTTTTTTTTGCAAAAAATAAACTTATCGATCTTTCTTTAACCCATACTGGATTAAAGACTAATTTATTGTTAAAATTTGTTGCCTCAACGTTTTTTTTTCTGGTAGCGTAACGGTAAAACTTTGACGTTAAACTCAGTTTGCCAGTTTGTTTTTCAAAGTTAGTCAGACTGGTCACATGACCTCCAGTTGTTTGCGGTAAACTCGGATCTAAAACTCTCTAGTAAGCTTTTCACGTTATAATTTTAAAGACGACTGCGTACAGGTGGCCAGCACGATGCATTCCAACGTGCAGCTAATGTATTCACTATTATTTTTTCCGCCATCGTCGATGTTGCCGCTCTCGTTGCGTAAAGTCCTTAATAAATATACGAATTAAATTAAACTTCAAGAAGCGTATGTCGAAGTAGCACCTCTTCAGCTTTTAACTATTACAGTTTCATTAAACTCATCTTCACACTTAATATATGTACGTCGAATTGCGATGCCCATAAGGGCATCCTGGACTCTATGACTGCCCTAACGTAAGTCCCTGCGTTTGAACGTTTCCAGGCTTTTCTCGGCCGAATGAAGGAACTCTTGGTTATCACAATCAACGATTATGAATCCTGAGAATTAAGTACCTTTTGTTACCTCGGTTTATGTAAATCGAGTTGAAGAGACGAATTCGTTAATGAAAAGTTTAGTTTACAAACGAGAACTAATTATAATAAAAAATGTTCTGAAGTTTAAAAATCCATAAAAACAAGTCAAAATAGGAAACTCAAGAGCTAGTAACCGTAAATTTTTTATAAAGGATACTATTGATGGTATTCTTCCTTTATAATTGGCATTTTAGTTACCTCAAGTCTAACAAAACTGGGTTTTCGGTCAACAATAGTTGTACACATATTTTATTCTTGGTTTTTCTATTAAAGCATTTACATTATATTTTTAGTATTGTGATATGATTTTTTCATAATTATGCCTGCCTTTTGGTCTAAATGTTTATAGAACTGTAGTCTACCTCCACATATAAGAACCCATTGATTTTTCTTGGCTTAACTGGTTCTTTAGGGTTTTATTTGTCCGAACTGCATGCAGTTGTGGGACAGTCAAGATCAACTATTAGAACACTGGACGGCTATCCATGACATTTCTGACGATAAAACAACTAAACATGAAGAGGACAGTGCGAAGAAAAACGAACAGACCCAAATACAGGTCTGTTTATTCGTAAATTACATAAAATTATTTTTAAAAACTCTCACAGGAAAGTTTTATTAAAAAAAAGTTAACAAACCGTTTTGATCTTAGACTTTGAAATTTGAATACTGTTTAAAGTGCATATAACGCTAACAACTTTTTTAGAATCAAATCATTTCACATACAGTTTAAAGTACTTCTGGAAAAAAAAATCCCGAAATTTGGCCAAATTGTTTTTTCTACTGTGGCTCGAACTAGCAAAATTTTCAGACATTTTGGTTCACGACCGCGTAATTGGGGGACTGGTTTGTGACATCATTCCCGACTGAAAGTATTGAGCAAACGAGATTTTTCTAAACACAAAGGTACAAAAGAACCGAAAACTGTATGAGGGACTGGAATATACTTTTGAATCAAAAATCTCTGAATCAATCGTGTCTATCTTGCTGTCTCTTGGTACAGAGATGTCTGGGAATGAAGTCATAACCCAGTCCCCGTCGTGAGCCAACAAAACTTGAACTTCAAATTTGTATAAAAAATCGAGAATGCTACTGGTTTCAAAAATTATTTTCTTAAATATCCTTAGTTTCCAAACACTTTTAGTGGTAACAAAAATAAATGTTAGCGTTGTAGGCACCTTAACTGCAGAGGTCACGGAGTCCTATCTAATCATATAAATCAGGGGGTCCATACTCAACAGCAACAGCAAGAACCTTTTATTTTCATTCCAATAACATGATAATAGGTTAACAGTATATTTGTAACATTTAACATTTTTAGCTATAGATAACGTTTCTTATAAATATAGATTGCTACATGTGAAATGCCCAGTGTCTAAATTAACTCTTAGGGTTGTCTAGTTAGACACTGGGCATACTAAGTTGTTTTGTGAATTACAAATCTAAACATGTAAACTCACAATTAAGAGAAAAAAACAAATGAAAATAAAAAAATAAACACAAAACTTATGTAACAAAGAGTTTAATGTCGAGATGGCAACGAAACGTTGTGTTACGCAGTTAGAAATTTTATCAAATTGTTTACCGAAAGCTACGTTCATCAAGCTAGAAAATAAAGTTGAGAATAAAAAGTTTGGATTTTGTTTCCAATGAATGCGCAGGTTTTTCGACTGTAAATCGATAACTTTTAAGTCGAACGTATTTTACTTGTAAATATCAGGTCTATACTTTTAAACCGTAAACCTTATTTGATGAAAAATTAAAAATGAGTTTATAAGTTATTAAACGCGCTTAACATTCTTGACACCATGTTGTTTAATCCCTATTGATACATTTTGAACCTATTGATAGATTCTGTAGAGTGACCGTTCTTCTTTTCGTGATGACTAGAAACGATTGTTATTTCTTTCTACTTTTGAACTGGAAACACTATAAAGGACACACATTGTTTGACTTTTCAAATAGAGTCGAAAAATGTTCAAAATGTCAAAAAGTTTCGAAATAGACATTTTTATTAAGTTTAAAATTGACATTCAAAAACCTAAAATGAAGAGTTTTGAAAAAATTATTCCTAACTTGTTCCTTTGTAGGAGAGTAAAGAACAGGAAGACTTTGACCATATTACTGTAGAATACTCGGCACCAGAGGATATTTGTGGCAGCCATGGGGGACAAGAAAACATTGATAACATTACCGAAGACGATTCAGCACCAGAAGAGATTAGTTGCAGTCAAGGGCGACAAGAAAACTTTAATAATATTACCGAAGATGATTCAGCACCCAAAGAGATAAGTGACAGCCAAGGGGGACAAGAAAACTTTGATAACATTAGCGAAGACGATTCAGCACCAGAGGAGATTAGTTGCAGTCACGGGGGACAAGAAAACTTTGATAACGTTACCGAAGACGATTCAGCACCAGAGGAGATTAGTTGCAGTGGAGGGCGACAGGAAAACAATAATCACTTTACCGAAGACGATTCAGCACCAGAGGAAATTAGTTGAAATCAGGGGGGACAAGAAAACAGCGACGACATTACCGAAGACGATTCACCACCAGATGATAGGTAGTAGTCAGGGGGAACAAGAGAACTTTTGGTCACATTACCGTAGAAGGTTTAGTGTTAGAGGAGAACAATGGCAGACAGGGAGGACAAGAGCAGTGCTTAATGAACAATTCCCCTATGAAGTCACAACGACGTCGTGACATCGATGTTGAGCCATGAAAAATTTAGCTCTTTCAACAATCTGCCGTTTTAGTTAGATATCTTTAACAAATGTTGCACGAACGCACGATTGTTATGGTGTAAAAGCAACAAACTAAGGATACAAGTTCTTGGTATCCATGGTAACGGCTTGTTCACTTAATGCAAATGTCAGACGAATGTTATCTTTTCTCATTTGAAACTGGAATTTTGGTGGAATTTTGTCTGGCTACCTATCCATCACTGAACATTGCAATACTATCGGTACCGCCGCAAAGAAGTGAACAACTTTGGAGAAAAACTTTCAATTTAAGAGGCATTAAGAAGAACAGTCTTCTTACAAAAAATCCCGCTGTTAGGTACTACGTACGGAATTTCAAATGTCTTTTTCCAGCAAATATCTCAACTTTAGTCGGGAAACATTACTTGCTATCATTCTGTGTTCTTCGATATATCCAATGAAACACAACAGGTTTCAGTACTCAGGGTAGGGGTGTTTAATGCGGGTACGTGGCAAATTGATTGTACAGTACTTTTGCAGATTTCTTGTGGAATGTTGTCGAATGAACAGCGTAATCGTGTTAGGATGACGAAATTAATGCGAAAGCTCAAAACGGTGATGATGATGATGGTTGTTACGATGATGATGGTTGTGATTATTACGATGATAATGATAATGATGGTGATGATTACGATGATAGTGATGACGGCAATGATGGTGATGATAGTGATGATGGCGATGACGGTGATGATAGTGATGATGGCGTTGGTGAAGATGATAGTGATGATGGTAATGATGGTGATGGTGGCGATGACGGTGATGATAGTGATTATAGTGATGATGGAGATGATAAAGATGATAGTGATGATGGCGATGATGGTAATGATTGTGATGATGGCAATGACGGTGATGAAAGTGATGATGGCGATTGATGGCGATGATGAAGATGATAGTGATGATGGCGATGATTGATATTGATAATAGTGATGATGAAGATGATGATGGTGATGATGGCGATGACGGTGATGATAGTGATGATGGCGATGATGAAGATGATAGTGACGATAGTGATGATAGAGATGATTACGATGATGGTGATCATTATGATGATGACAAGTGCTGGTAATCGCATGGGGCCAAGGATGTTATTTTTTTCATCCCATTTTATATGAAAACCTTCACTGGAAACTTCCGGAAATCCTCGGAAACAATTTCAAAAAGTTTCTAAGGCATTTACACGAGTTTAAGATCTCTGAAAATCCTAAGAAATACTTTGAAGTGTTCCGAAATCTGGAACATTATTGAAAGCCATCTAAAATAGCTACTAAACGTTTCTGAGGCATTAAGATTTTATAAAAAAAACAGTAATCTTGCTCGCTGAGTTGTCGAGAGCGTCAGAAATTCATTTCTGTAAGAGAGTACAGGGCACGGTTTTGATAGTATCACACAGCACCAGATTAGCTGCCATGTTTATTGCTTGCAAATGACCAGTTTCTTTATCGTAGGAAACATGTCAGTCACTGACAACATAAAAAAATTGGATTTAAAAATCAAAACTTAAAATATTGAATTGGCCAGGGGATTCCAAACCGAAAAAAGGTACGGTTTGCTGCAGCCGACAGTTGGAACACTTTGATTTAAGCCACGACAAGAAATACGAAGTACTCGACGAATTGGTTTCTCTTTTTGAAGGTTATAAAAACTATCCCAGTTATCTTGTTTGTTTTTTTGTTTTTTACTGCATCTCTCATTTAGCAAGGTTTAGCCACATAATATTCTATTTCATAAGTACTTTAAATTTGAAGCGCTAGACGGGTTAGAGTGGGAGGGGTGGGGGGGATGGTGTTAAGGCATTTACGGTATTTATAGCTCCCTTTTGTTTGGAAAAACTTATTAGTTATTTGTAAAGAGTTTCTGTATTTTTGAAAAAATTTGGAAGGATAATCCAATAAAAAAAGTTTTCCTTACCGAAAAAATACTAGATTAGCAGGTCATACTGCCATTCAAAGGTTAGCTTATAGAATTTTTTTTCATGGAAAAGGCAAATTATGTGTAAATTTGAAAAGAATGTTAAATGAGTTAATATCGAGAAACTGTTAGACCGCTTATAACTTGCATTGATATTTCCATGTCACGGTGGATGGGGTTGGGAAATCGTGCTGAAAAATGCGTCCAAGATGCTTCAAACATTGGTATTTAATTGTCACGAATGAAGGGGGGGGGAGAAAGGGTGAGGTTATATTACGCGTGGTAGAGGCTTCAATCAATTTATTCCCTTTTCGATGCTTTGCATACAAAAATGGCAAGTTTACCAGACGCCATTTTATGTTACGTTAGCAAAAGCTATTGAGACAATCTTACATCATTTCTATTTATCTATAATCCAAAGAATGCATCAGTGGTTGAGTGTGGAACTGGAGTGGAGGCTCTTACCGGTTCCTGTAGTAGTAGCAATACCGGAGAAGGACGCTGGAGCTGGTGACGGAACCAGCAGGTATCGAACCCCTTGAGTAACTGCTAGCGTCATCATCTTCGGTATCCCATCTAAAATATTCTTCTCTTGCCGTCATTCCATAGACTCTCTGACACTTGTTGTAGTTGTCTCCCTTCATCAAGATGAAATTTTTTTTTGTTGGAAGGTAGATCTCGTTCGAAGAAAATCCATCGGAGCGGCAGCAGAAATAAATGATCGTGTTGGAATTGTAAGCGCCATCAGGAAGATAACCTCTATGACTGTTGGCGTTGTCGTCGTCCTCGTCGTCCCACCTTATATTTCCTTCTTGGAAACCTAAAACGCATGTCATCGATTAATTGAAAACATTGTCTACTGACGTGTTTTATTTTGTAAAGGTTTTTCAAGTTCAAGTTTATTCCTGACACTGGTACACACGCACCCACAAGTAGTAACTCTAATCGAGGATTTGTGTTTGAGTAAAAGATATTCAAATCTAAAAACAGGAACGTAGTAACAATTATTAGTATTAAACTACCAGGTGAATAGCACTTTTCGCGCGCTCTGATTGGTCCATCAAACACCGAATATCTGCGTTAATTCGCCTTGGCCATTGGCCACTCGACGTTAAAGAAATGACTCCCGTTTTGCTTCAGTTTCGGAAGAAGAAATTCTTAAAATAAACGAGGAAAGGACCCCCCTTTAAACACAAAGAAATCGACAAATTTGGGTGTTTCAGTGTTAAATGGTAAGTTTTTGTTTAATATCAACAGCACAGCTTTTTACATTGCTTACTTGCTGAGAAAAACTATCGACATTTTAAGTTTGTTTACAAACTTTTCTTATCCATGGTCATGTAAACATAAAAACCAAAATTTCAACAAAGAAAATACATTTTGCAGCATGGTTTGAGGAACAAAATGAGTTAGCTAGAACTGTCGAAGGAAATGACTGTAACTGAACTGAACAAGTGCCTCGAGAAATTTTACTATACTGTCGGCACTGAAAACAAGATGGCAGACACAACAAGAAGTTCCTCATCTTAATTCATGAAGTTTCTTAATTTTTTTGAAATTGATTATTTTCAAAAGTGCTATTCGCCTGCCAGTTTAATACTAAGACATTTATTCCCCTCTTTTTCGGTGACTAGCGATAGATATTTACCTCCACTTTGGGGGATAATTGTTAATTAGCCTACACAAGAGTAACGAAAAGAAAACAATAGTTAATCACGAATCATTTAGTTCAGATAAAGGATATGAAAATTCCAGCCTGGAGATTTTAACATGATAACCTAGTTTTTCTAAATTGATGAACTAAAGAGAACTTAATTTTTCTTTGAAATTTCTCTTTGACATCCTTCTCTCAAATCTTCTAGAACTTTGTTCCACAGAAGGACACCGACTTGGGACAAAGAGTTTTTTTTTGGTATGTTCGTGAGAATTGTAGGTAACGATCCAAATAAGAATAAGGCACGTCAACAGGCGTGGAATGGAGAAAAGTGCTAACTTATTACTGCTAAATTGTCGATCTGATTCGCTGAACTTTAAAAATGACCGTATATTCATATGTAAGCGAATGTATTTTTTTACTTTTAACTAATTCAAGCCTTTCTTGTTGAAACATTTCTGTTTTGGGGTTCAAGAAAAACTCATAGTGGGGACACTGAAAAGTCGTTTCTATTAATGTTCGTATTCCTACAATGTAATGTAGCCCAATGAACAAACAGTCAACAAAATAGATTACCATAGAATTCCGAAAGTAATGGCCCCTTACTTTTGATTTTGCCGACGAAAGGGGCCGCTACTTTCGGGGGGAGGAGGGCGTTACGTAAGGGTTTTAATATGAGGGTAAAAGAATACCGTATACTTTCGGGGAGCTATTTTTTTCAGGGAGGAGGGGGTTCTTTCGGATTTTTACGGTGTTAGTGCAATTCATCTATTTCGCACGGCTTTATACTTGTTTCTTACCTTTTGGACAGGCTCCTTTTTTGAATATGCAGTACTTCCCAGCAGGCCAATCCAAGTCAGTAACTGTTCCAACACTCTTAGTTTTTATGCAAAAGTGTTGTCTCATGCTGCTTTTGCCTTTGTAGCCGTAAAGATGACTACCGCTGATCCAATGGTTATTCGCGTCGTCATCCTCGGTGTCATGGTAACGCCAACCTTCGTACCAACTGAAGAATTTTGTTTTCGGGCAACCACTTGTTGGCATTGGCAGACCGTAAGTACCACGTGGCCAGTTAAGCGGGATGGTAATGTTTGGATCTGTATTAAGAAAAACAACATGGATTTTCATTCTGCTAAAGTGTTATAAAAAATCTGTACAACTAATTTGTTACAGTTGACGATATCTTAAACACCTTCTGCAGTCTAGCTATAAGAGCGTGTTATCTGTTGCAATTTGCAACAGATAACCCTGTCGTACATAAAGAATGGCTAACGCCTTGTACCCTTAGAATATAAACCCAAGTGCTTATTTTTCAATTTAAAAAATAAGCAATAAAACGCATTTCCCGTGCATTGCACAATGGGAGAATGTTGGGAGAATTGGTGAAAAATTTGAAGGTCGTGCGCCGTCCGCATATTCATACAATAAAAAACAAACAAATATGAAAAAGCAAAGCGACATGTAGCGTAATATCAATATCCAAATTCTCCTTGCATGTACATTACACGTTATCTGCCGTCTTGTGAGCTCAAAGCGTGAAACTAGTATTTGAACTGTCGCGAATCGAGGGAAAAAACTCAAATTAATTAGAGAGTTTGTCATCCACTAAGGCAAACAGTCACCTCAATCTTATATTTAAGGTGAGCCTGTCATCCTTATGATCAGCGAAAAGGGTTGACCAAATAAGTGTAGAATTAAAAGTTTTGTAAAACAATCGCGTTTTGTTCAAATAAACAAATATTGATGTGGTTGTTAATTTGTTTTTAATATTACATTCATTACATATTAACAAAATTTACATACTTACAAAATTTACATAATTATGTACATTTATTACCCTTTAACAAAGTTTAAAACAAACATTTACTTGATACTTTTATCTTGGAATATAGCAATTTAAAGGGGGGGGGGGGGTTAATACTACTCTAAAGCAGAAGCAACCACACAATTGACGGAGTACCAAAAAATGAATACTGGCGTAGATTTCGTTGTGGAGGAAAAATTGGAGTAGCCGGAGAGAAACCATCGAGATCAATATATTTTGTTTCGTATGCAAGCCCAAGATCATATCTACTCGTTTTTTTGCGATCGCTTTCTCCATTTAGCCACTCTGTTGTATTTATGCACCTCTCTACTGATAGCATTTGCTCAATTGACTCAACAATCTAGCTTTAAAAAGTTTTGTGTTTTTTTTTTCTCCGTTCCAAAATTTTACCGAAATTGATGTTTATACTAATCACAGATGATATATCAAAAGTAATATAATACACAGTACAATAATATTTGAAAGCAGTAGCACGCTTTCCCACTTAGCGTGAACAAGGCTCCGCGAAGGAGTCTCGTGTTTGTTGTTTTGGTTCTCCAGTTTTCATAATCAGTGTAACGATTAGTCGACCATTAAAAAAGTGCATTATACTACAGTACATCCTATATCAAATGACTCTGCAATCCTTGGGGCCCGTACCTGCAGACCAAAGCCTGGTTCGTACTTGTGAGATCAGCACAAACACACTGAAGCAAAGGAACCGATATTCACACACGTGAAAAGAAAAGGAAAATTACTCACGCGCAAAATGAACTGGTGACGACATGCTTATGCTTATGCCTATTTTGCATATGTATACACCGGCAAAACAAACACCATAAGCATAAGTACAAGCAAAAAAGAAAGGAAATAATTTTTTGTGTGCTTATTTCACACATGTTCACACTAGAATTTTCCTGTGCTTGTGTTTATCTCAGAAAGGTGAATAGGGCCTAATTGAGCTATAAGATCATTATTAACATAATGAAAAGCTAAATCTGAATTATTCTAAGAGCTGTAACCACATGAAACTGTTCAAATGTACATACCACTATCATGCAACTTGGTCTGTTAGAAAGGGAATTTGAAAATAAAGAAAAATGTTTTTCGTTTCCATAGAATAACTCTTTTGGTTGCTGAGATATTAAAGTTTTTCAAATATACAAACTACCAATGTCCTGACGTCAAAGTCGGGAATCCAAGGGGAAAAAATACAAAACAGTCAATATTTCTTGAAATAAGGATAATTGGTCCTCGAACTCTGCACTTTAACACAATTACAAACACGTGTTATAGAGATAACAGTTTTTTTTAATTTTTTTCCTTTTGGATTCCCATCTTTGAGGTCACAAAATTGGTAGTTTGCCTATTTGAAAAACCGTAATGTCTCAGCAACCAAAAGGGTTATTTAATGAAATAAACGATATTTTTCTTTTTTTCGAAATCCCTTTCTAACAGACTAAGTTCCATGATAGTGATATATACACTTTAACTACTGCTGTTGTGTTCAAGACACAAGTGCAAGGAATTATGCTATTATCGCATACGCTACTGAGCCAAACTTGTGAGATAAGCACAAACGTAATAGTAAACACGTGTTCACACATCAAGAAAATGAAAAATACGCACGACACACTTATGCTTATGTTTGTTTCAAGGTTGTTCACACTGGTGAAACAAACGATATAAGCATAAACACACAAGACAAAAAGAAAAGTTTATTTTTCTTGTGCTTGTTCTTGTGCTTGTTTCATGCATGTTAACACATTGATTTTCCGTGCTTGCGCTTGAGCTTTTCTCACAATGACGAACCAGGCTTTAGATGGAGAATAATAATAATAATAATAATAATAATAATAATAATAATAATAATAATAATAATAACAAGAAGAAGAAGAAGAAGAACAAGAATATAATAATTAGCATTTATATAGCGCCTTTCCATAAGTAAATGCTCAAAGCGCTTAACAAAAGTTTACAGTTGACTGTGGTATTGAGGGTCTTAGACAGTCCGCTCTACACGGCTCACAACTATTTTCCTAAGAGTTG